>JAWPHD010002403.1:0-259036 GCA_037043455.1 Cyrtodaria siliqua
GGTTTTTTGGCAATTTCGATGTCGCCGAACACTTTCGCCAAAGTTCGAAATTTAGAGCCATTTTCTTTCGCCATTGGCGATGCCCAGAGGAGGGCCTGAATAGCAAATTATTGCCTTCTTTTGTCAGACGTGTGCCATCACGTTTGTTAAACAAACTGACATCAGCCATTCTTATATTGTGAACTATAATGCGACCAGCAGGGTTCTTGCATACAGCCGTCCGTGCAGCTCTATTAATACGTTTGCGCTTTTCTTCCATTATGTGTATTTCATTAGGTTTACATCTTCATACCCTTCCACACAATGCAAACATATTGGTTTTAAATACAATTTTCATGGTATGCAACGTATACTGACAGCATCAGACTATCATTGTCCCACAGCACTGAAATTCTCTGGAAAATATGTCGATGCAGAACTAAATCACTAAACTAAGTCACTTTTTGATTATAAATCATGTCCTTCTACATTCATAATTACTGCTCTCTTGAACATTCTACATTCACAACAAATGATTCAGAGCTATTCAAAACTATCAATGCACGGAGTCACATCTTCATTTCCATAAAAATTCTTTACACATTCTGAACCGTTCCACGGGAATTCTCAAGAACAAGCTTTAAGCAATATGCCTCTCAACCCACTGAGTTGCTTTTTCACTTTCATTATATTGGACTATATTCATTTTTATACCTAAATGTTGGCATTTTCTTTCCTGAATAATCTTCTCCCTTTCCTTCACAGCATCCAACCTTGACACCTTGTGCTTCACCATCATATGATTAAAATACGCTGAATCCAACGTGAACACTTGTCTACAGATACTGCACATGTTTGGGTTAAGTCTCTCCATGAGAAGAACTGTTTGTTTTGCCAATTCCAGAGCTGCGGCTTCTTCAATTTTGTGATTTTGTTTCATGTGTTTCACATACGCCTTCCTTTTCTTGTAGTCAAATTGGCAGGTAATGCAGAAATAGGCGTAGACGACTTTGTTTTTGTGATTTCTTTCATGGACTACACAATTCTGTCTTGTCTTAAACTCGGCGCCACACTGTCGGCATTTAAACAGAAGCCTTTCATGTTCCTTCTCGATGTGCGTTTTTAACCTAACCGAGTTCAAATAGCTCAGACCGCATTCTTCACAAGTGAATTTTTTCTGCTGTGCCTGTCTCATCATCCGTTTCTCCTGTGGCGTTTTGTTCATGTGTGAACGCTCAAAGTGCTGTTTTAATTGATAAGGTGAAGATAACTGCCTCCCACACTGGTCACAAACGTGCATCTTCATGCCATGGGACTTGGATTTGTGTTTACTCATACTGATGTCACTCTGGCTCTCAAAGCCACATACCTCGCATTTAAGCATTGGTCGGGATCTGCAACAGCGTTTATGTACCAGCATTTGGTTCTCTGTAACAAACATACCGTCGCAATGTTCGCAGTGCCAGGTACGTTTCTGCGGGTCATTTCCTTTCTTGGTAATCCTGGTTACTTTACAAAGGTATGCTTTATGTCTAAAGTAGCCTTGCTCAGTCCGAGCGCTTTTTCCACAATCCATGCAGAAAAATGTATTATTTCTTTTATATCTTTTACCTTCATTTATAATTTCCTGGGCGTCAATAGTATGGAGGCTGGAATCATTACACTGCTTTTTCTTTCTCTGTTTGGCACTTGTACCGTTGTGTTCTTGAATGACTGTTTCTGACTCCTGTTCTTTCTCTTTCAGAGTGTCCAGACATTCTTGCGTTGTTGTCTTTTTGCAATAGAATTTGTGGTCATGAAAAACTTTAAAATTAGGATTATCCACATCTTGTTCATCAGTTTCAATTCTCCCTGAATCATAGCTACCATCTACATCCATGGTGTCCTCGCTTACTTCTGTATCAACACAAGCTTGCTGCATCTCCTTTACTGGATCAGCAGCTGACTGAATTGCGTCTTTTTGTTCAGAGAGCTTGTTTCCACTAATTACTCTATCAATATCACAACTGATTATTTCTTGATTTACATGTTCATATTCATCCCACCCAAATGTCTCTTCCTCAAATTCATCTGCCAGTGTGTCTTGTATAGCCTTAGGTATACAATCCACGTATTTTGCAAGAGCTATCTCTTTCCTAACCTCTGACAGCATAACTTTTTTTAGTTCATTTTTAAACAACATTGCCATGTCTTTATTTTGGAGGCCGTACAACAAAGTCTTCTTTCGGATTCTTCTGACATATCCTTCACCTTTAGCTGTTGCCCTTTTTATGCGCATCTGTTCCCTTTTTCTAATTCTTCTTGCTTCTTTCTTTAACTCTCTATCCATTTCCTCCTTTTCTTCCGTAGTCATATCATTATCAGGTCTCGGATCATTGTTTTGTGTCTCTGGCATATAGGTCACTCTATGATTCTGTGTGCTACTTTCCACACCATGGTACTTAATTGGAATCTGTTGAGTTTTAATTTTGTTTTGGTCAAAAGGGGTTGCTGTGTAAGTATAGTCAAGTGTCTCGTCTATTAATGGTCTTTTTAAAGGAGAAGTACATACAGAGTTATCTTCATTTTCATTGTCAAAAATGCCGTCTGGCAGATCATCAAAGAAATCTAAATTTTCATCTTGCTCACTGGTAAAATTGATATCAAGTTTTATATAGTCCACTCCTTCCAAGTTATCAGAATTCCTTAAGTTTTCTGGTGCAAAATCTTCACACGGAATAAACTGATCTACAATGACAGAGCACTCGTAAACACCCAGTCTTATGTCATCCCTTGTACAGGGCACTTGAACACGAGTGATGACATCACCAACACTGAACGGTTCCCCTTTAAAGTTGGAATTTTTTGTAACTTTTGTACTTGTTACATTTTCAAGATCAAATTTCTTAGTTAAAATTGTTCCCTCGTTTGTGTTGTTCTTGGTTACGTTCTTATTTGTAACCATTGAAGAACTGCTCAGATCATTCGAGACTGTTAAATCTGCATATATATCATTTTTCAGATCTCTCTTAAGCATGTTAAGTGGCAAAATACTTTTCAATGTTTGAACTTTCTGAGGCATGCTTTTTGGGGATGAGATATACTTTTCATGATAATTAGAAGTGGCTATATGTTCTGATGGCGAGGTTAAATCAGCTTTCGTCTGTATATGAATATAGTCCGCAGCCCTATAATCTTCAGTGCTGTTTCCTGGGTGCCTGTGTTCTGCAGGGAGAGGTTTTAAATTGACCTGTTCGATAACACACTCTGTATTTTCCAGTTGGGGAACCAGGATTCTAGTTTTATCATCAAGGACGTACTTGGAGCAAACTGACAAGTGGCTCTTTAGGTGTGAATCAATTTCAAAAGCATGTAGCTGACTCTGACATAAGCCACAGGTATACAAGTTATTTTCCAACAAACTTATTTTAGCTCTAGTTGTAGACTGACAAAATGGCTGTTGTTTGGAAGCCATCTTGTTCAAGTTTTTCACATCAAATTTCATCAAAGATATACATGTATCCGCCTTTTGTTATGTCACATCTGACTCAATGCCTTTCATTTAATGCAGTCTGGAATGAGAAAAGAAAATTCTGTTGAATATCATTAATTATCAACATTCATCATTCTTCATATTACAGTTATTTACACGAAGTTCATTTCCAAGATCAAATGAAACGAATACTGCACTGATTTGAAGTTATATTTTTATCATTTTAACTCCTCCAGAAACCCATAGCTTTCATAATGATATTCAACCAATTTTTCTTTTCTCTAAATTCATAAATAGTGAGCAACTTATAGGCTAATTGGAATTAGACAAGCATTTACTTCCAAATTTCTCTTCATCATTAAAACACTGTGACAAGACACATACATCTTGTTTATAATTCCAGGAGAGTGAATGGCTGGAGTGGGCATCATAGCATTATTCTTGACATATTGTAATTTGTATGTATCTATCAGAATGTTATAAATTGTCACTTAGTAACCCTTTTATTCACAAACCCCATTGATTACCACAGAGTATTTTATCTCTTCCTAGACTGTTTCTCCTATAGCATAATATCAGGGCAGCCCACCCTGACCTTTTTTGTGCCCGTCCTTCTGTCATAAAAGCCCTAAATATGTCTTGCCTTATAGGTATTGACCGTCTTAGGAAATAAGTTATTTTTGTGTGTGTGTTTTTTTTGTGGGGGGTGGCGGGTGTGGTATTAAATGTGACAGACTTTCAACTGTACATGGTAAAATAAACTCTAAATTCGATAAATAATTGATCGATATTATACGTAAAAACATATATTTTAATGGAAGTTTTCTCAATAAAAAACACACAAAAATCAGTCCATTAACAGCTAAAAATCCCGCTATTTTTTTCAATTCCAAGGAAAGCACATTGATAAGAAATTTGATTTTGTTCTAATTTATTTATTATTCATATTGTATGTAACATTATAGTATATTATTGCTGAAATAAAATATTTTTAAACAAAGAATCCCCAAATTCAAAGACACAGGCCCTTCCCAATATGAAGAGACGTCAAACTAAACGATTATAAATAAAGACAGCAATTTTTAGAACATTTTAATCAACAAATAGTCATGTCTGATCATATATATTTTTTTGAACTTCAACAATTTTATGGGATAAACTTTTTTTACATAATACATAATGTTAGACTATGTCATCTTAAAAAGTCAGACGCATATCCAGGCATACGCACGTACGCCAATGCGTACAATTCGACAGCAAAAGTGAAAAAATAAAATTCCAAAAGTTCCAAATATGCAATAAAAACTGAAGGCTGAGTGGGGTATGGGCTAGTGTCAAACAAAATGCCATATTAACGTTGAAATATAGCTTGAGAACGCATCATTTGCCTCCTAATTTTCAAAATTTTCTTCGGGGATGCCCCACAAACCAGCGGGAGGGGAAACCCCCTCCCACACCTACCCCCCACTCGCCGCTGCTCGGTTCACAGCTACGATTCTCATATATGGCATACATTTCAAAATGCTCCAGGTACGCCCCTAAAAAAGTTGATGTTAATCCTGAAAATCTTTTTTTAATATTGATACTTTAAAAGGTTCAATTTTCACTTTGCGTTTTTCCAGATATTTTTTTTTTTGAAATGTCTTCCACTTAAAATTACATATTAACGGCTGCTGTTTATCTTCACTACGTTGATAATTACCTGTTTATAAGTAATTAACAAATGAAAAATCTATAAGAAAAGCAATTAAAACATTGATAATATGAGAGAAATACATCTGTTTGCAGTGTTTTCCCTCGGTTTTCAAAACGGGTGTCCACTGGACCCCAATGGTATCAGATTTAAGGGTCATTTTTCACTTCCCACAACAGGCTGTTGCTTTTTAGCTTTGTAGCACTGTATGATAATCAAATTCAGTATGTGTCTTTTTGATTGACAGCTTTATTTTTAATGATATAAAATAAAATAAAACAAAAAAAAGTTGCAATGAAATAAACTTTGTTTTTATTGACACCCATCCATGGTTTTGTCAGGGTGGACGTTCTGATATTTTTTTACAACCAATAGTTTGTTTTTACTTGTTTTCACACATGAGTAACATTTAATTTAAACATTTCAAATAATAAACAAGTGACATTATTTAACCATTTCGAACTGAAACCTTTTAATCTCTTCTTTGACGGTTCAGCAACCGATTCGTCGCTTGAATCAGTGTCAGAAGGCTTTGTCGTTCTCGTCGCAGATGAAAACAAACTTGTCTTCTTTGAACTACTTTGGATGCTTCATGATTATCTAGTAACGGATGTTTACACAGCTGAATGGTTAACACAAATGAATGGTTTATGATTCGTAATATTCCTTTGTTACAAGCGAGTTAAAAAATGGGACCTTGTCTGCTACTTAAAAAATGGGACCTTATCTGCTACCGGTACTATCGTTCTCAAAGTTACGAAACTAGTATAAAACAAGCGTGGACGATTGGATTCTATGCATTGGTGAAAAAGATCGAAAAAATGTAGCTGCAATGGAATTGAATGAACGTGTGGACGCGATGGGACAGCGTCAAGAAAAGCACTGTGTTTGATTTTATTTGCAACACATATAATTTACTTTAAAACTGACATCCCGGGGAAAACAACACTGCAGATACCAAGGATACATGTAGCATACTTTCACATCACCATGTCCGAGTTGGGAAGTAAAACCCAGGAAAAAAATAATGACTCTTGGACGAGAGACAACAAGCATTTGGTCACCGAACTCCACACTGAATAAATAACCGGGTACAGGTAAATGGTGAATAATCGATTCCTAACCGTTTACCTGTACCCGGTTATATACACCCCCACAGACTGAAATTCGTTCCCGAATTTCTAGTAGAGCTAACACCAGAATTTCTAGTAGAGCTAACACCAGGCCGGCTCTCAGACTTTACATACTAACAGACACTGTCCTGGATCCCGGACGAGCCCCGAAATATAACAGATGGTGAAAATATTGTTCCTCAACCGAGACTCGAACCCAGGGTCTCTGGTTTACCGTACCAGGGCTCTAACTACTGAGCTATCTACAGGGCTTCCACTAAGGTTCAAATTTAGGAAGTTCGAACTTCCTGTGTATCAAATTTGGAAGTTCATGGGGAAAATTTAGGAAGTTCAAGTGTTTGGGCATGGCATTCATACTCTGTCTTTGAGTCAGTGATTCCGCTTGGTGGTGAGGGAAACAACACATCTAAATTGTTAAAAAGTAAAAAAGTATATATATAATCATCTATATGTTAATAAAAGAAAATATTTGATGACATTATATAAACGGTTTCAAACTAAAAATACTTAATTTGCGTGCCATACCCCACCCACAAGTTTTATACAGTGAATTGCATTCTGCAAACAGTTTTCAATTGATCAGTCCAGGAATTTTAAAGCTTTTAAATTGGCATACATTAATGAAAGGTATGTAAAATTGTCAAGTGTAGGAATAAATGTAACAAATTCTTTAATTTATTATCAAAGCAATCGATTGTTTTTGCCAGTGATAATTTCACTTCCGTGTTTAGTCTCCATTCGCGAAGAGTTCTTTCCCCTAGGTTCGAGATTATTAAATATTGTTTGTCTATCAGTACAGGGCTCCGGAAATATGGTTGCCCGACGCCCCGGGCAAGTGGATTTTGGGTGCGGGCAGGGGACCTTCGTAAATCTGGTTGTCCGTCACTTGCCCGATGGACGTTTCATTATTAGATAAAAATCAAGGGAAAATTTGCCTGGACTGTGAAGTTTGCCGATAATTGCTATGTAATTACCCACCCGTCGCTTTCGCCGAGAGCAATTACTAATAAGTGTCATAAAACTGACCTGTTAAAACTGACCTGTGTTGTTCTGTTATTGTTCAAGCCCTCCCACTTGACAGTTTATCAGAATTTGATTGGCCGAGAAACGCTTGGGGTGCCAATCTTCAATTGAAGACGCGCAGTCTTTAGAATTCGTATACCGTGTGAAATATACCCCCGTAACGAGCCCCTCCATGCAGGAAGTAAGTCACGCGCCAGATTAGTGTGAAATACACATCAGTGTGTAAATCAGTTATTGAGGTGTGTCGTAGGCAATAATGTGTTCAATAATTAAAAATCATGACGCAACACTTGACCTAGTACTGTATCCATATTATCCAATCAAATAACCGATGTATTTTTATCAGCCAATGAAACAACTCCCGTTCACTACCATGTGGTAAAATGAAACAATGGCGATTCAATCAAACCAATTTGTAAACAAGTAGGGCAATTAAACGATTATGGCAATTTGACGGCGTTTGATGAGCAAAGAGACTATCGACGCATGTCGCTATCGACGCATGTCTTAATAAATAGGTGTGCATCTGTTTTATTTCAAAATGCCATGTTTGTTTTGAATGAATCCGAGATCAATGACGGAATGGCGTGTTTTTGTTTCGAACTTCAAGTTTGCCATTGCATCCAAGATGTGCTTCGACCTTGGCTAATTTCGATAATTATTCGAAGAATTGCAATTTGGCATCTCAAAAGATATTAACAGAAAAACAACTACTGAGTACCAGTCAGATTTAGGCATAAACCGTGCTAATAATTTCCAACACATAATATTTATCTACATGAATTAGATAACGAAAGTGAAAGTAGGAAAGAAGTTCTGTTTGACCTAATGCATCATTCTTTTCATTCTAATCTGGTGTAGTCTTATAATAAAAGTAAAAGTAGAAAAAAGTTTTGTTCGACCTCTGCATCTTCTTTTTTTGGTTATCTGCCTGCCCTTTTATAATTACTGCACTAGGAGCGAGCAAGCATCTTGTACATCTTAATTCCATAGGCATTAGAGTCTTAGTACCAATTTGGTACCAGGTTCATCAGTGATGTTATATCCTCGGGGTATCCCCACTGACACCCCACTCCCCCTCTCCCACCGGTGGAGGAAAATACTGATATGTGCATAATGGTAAGTTAACAACCTATAGCTCTGATCCTTCATAATTTAAGTCATTAATTTTACAATGAAATTATGTAAAAGATTATGACAAAAAAAAACGTGAGAGAAAAGGATTTAACTCAGCGTGCGGTCACGACGCAGCTTAATTTTGGGGCAAGTGACTTTTGAAATTGGGGCAAGTGACATTTGGGCAGGGCAAGTGGATTTTGAAAATCTACTTGTCCTGGGCAAGTGGATTTTCAAAATATTTCCAGACCCCTGCAGTACTTCGTTACTATTTGTAAATTTGATAAATACATAGAAAAATGACACAAAGATATAAAAGAAATAGCCTAAAAAGTATAATCTGTTTGTGTAAGGAGTTTGAACTTTGTGGTTAATGAATATAAATTAAGCAATTTGGCATCGAGATTATATTGCTACTTTCATTTTGTGAAATGCGCGGCTAGGCCAACTATCTAATTAACACTCTCTCCTCTCACCAGCCATGCGTGTGACCCTTGATAAAAACTGGACAAAACCGGTTTAACCTGTCAATTACAGGCTCCATAATCCGAGCCTTCTCTGACCGTACCAGCCCTTTTTACGATTTTTGATATTTCATCTGGCTGTGTACGGTCAGAGGAACTCCTATAGTAAAAACACGGGGATCTCCTCTCCCGCGAGGGAGAGGAACTACCCTCTTGGTTTTAAATCAATATATCTATGTAAGTATTCATTGTATTAACATTTCAAGCATATAAACCGATTATCAATATATTTATTTAACTATCTGAATCGAAATATTTGTTTTATTAACCTTAATAAAGTTGTAACGGTCAACCGTTTCAGACGAAGTGAAAAAATATTACATTTCCAACATTTGTTATTATTCTGGTCAAATGTCACGTGATCGTGACCGGTGCGCCGATAAATATTTCCCGCAAAATTAAAAAAAATTCAAAATTGGGACCAACTTTTCCTTTTGGCACTAGCAATACTCTGAACAACATTCAATTGTTTATCTTTAAAGTTTAGACCCTAATTATGCCCCGAGAAGAGTTCGTTCCACTCCAAAAATCCCTCGATGCTGTCAGTTGATAGTGGACTTATTTGATGAGGGGAATATAAATGCCTTTACCTCTCGCGAGAATATCACGGGAATTTAATTAATATGCAAAATGACAATATGGCGGATATAGTAAATAAAAGTGTACTTCAAAACATAAATGTTTTATTGTGTCACTACCATCGATAAAGGTGCAGTTTTATCATTGCAACTTGGTATAATAAACATTAATTGATCGATCTGTTGAGCTAAATTATCGTAAAAAATCGACCCGACACCGCAAACATCGTTGAAAGTGCATGACTGTGCGTTTTTAGTAATCCCCCGATTTTCACTATAGGAGTTCCTCTGACCCTATAAAGCCGCAAAAAAAAAAGATTATAAAAAAAAGGCTTTTAGGGTCAGAGAAGGCTCGGATTACAGGCTCCACTGAGTTTTAATTGCTTTACAACTTGTTACGTCAGTAGTCTCAAATGAAATTAGATTAGATGGGCGGGGCTATAATCGGTAATTTACAGATTATGGTACATCCTTAGTAAAGAATCGCGGCGTACTTTGAAGTTTTTGGAAGTACACTGTACGCCTTCGATGTTAATTTTCGGCGTACAACTACCATTTTTGGACAATTTGGGCGAAACGTTTTGGTGCGAAACATTTAATATAACTAAATGGTTAATTTTCCTTAAAGAAAATGCGTTATTTTCTTACTTTTCCACTTCCTGCCGGACCCATGACTAGTTGTGCATATCGTGGCATTGTAGTTTCTTGTAAAACCAAATAAAAACCCTTTAAATTGTTCAAAATGCAGGAATGCAAATGTATTTTGGAAACAACACACTTTCAGTATAAGACGCTTATATCCCATATAACTCAAAATACTACGGGTGATATCAAATAAAAGCGAAACATTATTTTCGCATAGAATCGACCTATTACGATAAGTTTATGTAAATCCAATAAGTTATAAAGTTTAACATCATTTAATTAAAAGCCAATACATCTTATTTTATCTTTGCTTGAAGCAACATATCACGTGACTGAAAACCCGGAAGCATCAAAGAGTTGGGAAGTTAGAAAACAAGAAAAATGCCTGTAAATAGTTAGATTTTGATATTTGCATTTATACAAATATATTTAACTATTGCTTTATTTCATTACATCGATGTTTTGGACGAATTATTTAATCTCATGTCTCTTTTTGTCCTCAAATGCCTCTTTTTATTACTCCTTCACTTTGTGGCTGTTGTGGGTGTGACATAGCTTAGTATGAGAATTATAGCTTTTATGCTGTATCTAATACAGAGCTATGATAAGGCCTATAGGGAATAAAGGTGGTGTATGTGGGCCGACCCCATCCATTCTTTCCGGCGATGTTCTGCCTAATCCGAGCCTGATGACCCGGAGCCCTCTGACCTTACCAGCCCTTTTTACGATTTTGATATTTCATCTGGTCAGAGTGGTTCCTACAGTAAAAACACTGGGATCTCCTCTCCTGCAAGTGAGAGGAGCTACCCTCTTGGTTTTAAATATTTATTAACATTTCAAGCATCTGAAGTGAATATCAATCTATTTATTTACCGATCTGAACCGAAATATTTTTTAAATTAATCGTTTTAAAGTTGTAACGTTCAACCATTTTCCGACAAAGTTAAAAATATAAAATTTACTACATTTGTTATTATTTTCCTACATTTGTTATTATTCAGGTCAAGAGTCCCATGATCGTGACCGGTGCGGCGATAAATATTTTCCACAAAATTCAGACAGTTTCAAAATTGCGACTAACTTTTCCTTTTTACACTCGCAATTCTCTGAACAACATTCAATTGTTTATCTTTGAATTTTAAATCCTAAATATGCTCTGAGAAGAGTTTTTTCCGCTCCTTGTTGTCAGTTAAAAATCACGGGAATTTAATTAATATGCAAAATGACAATATGTCGGATCTAGTAAACAAAACTGTATTTCAAAACATAAATGTTTTTTTGTGTCACTACAATCGTCAAAGGTTCAGTTTTATCATTGCAACTTGGTATAATTAAGAAATAGAACATCGTTTACGGTGAATTATCGTTTAATATATCACGGTTTGGAGTTGAATTCTAAACAATAATTTCACAAGCCCGAAGTGCGAGTGAATTTATTGTTTACATTTGAACGACAAACCGAGATATATTACACGATAATTCACCAGAAAGGATATTCTATTTCTATTCTAATACCCCTAAAATGCGAAAATAGTGCACACAACTCAAATCTTTCACATTGCATTGCTTAATCTCCTAACATTGCAACAATTACAGTGATATATCGTTGAATATAACAAGATATTTTAAACTAGGCTATATACATGTAGTGCGGGTATATTAGAATAAACATTAATTGATCAATTTGTTTTGCTTAATTATCGTAAAAAATCATGACTGTGTTTTTTCAGGCAGCCCCGTGTTTTCACTATAGGAGTTACTCTGACCCTATAAAGCCACACAAAAAAAGAAGGCTTTTCGGGTCAGAGAAGGCTTGGATTAACAACTGCCGTTATAATTTTCAATTTACTAAACTGTAAATATCACATTGCCATGATAAAACCAAAGAGAAGGATATCACACATATTTTCCTTCATATTTTTCTTGAATCGGTGTTTTCCTCATGGAATATCTCGCTCTCTTCTGAAATCTCGTTCTGAAATATATTTTTTAAGGTTGAGTCAATTGAAATACAGCAGTTGTTTATATATGCAGGCATTCATGATTATGTGATGTATTCAGAAACCTATAAAAAAGAACAATTCCTGAAGTGTTATTTTTTATTTTATTTTGCATGATTTATACATAAAATTCAAATACAGAAGTCATAATTATGTAAGTCAGTTTTAAAGTCACAGTTCAACAAAACTACTTCAACAAGAACTACAAATTGATAATGAATTCGTTTGACCGCAGTTCATATATGTACTATTATGTCACAGTTCAACAGAACTACTTCAACAAGTACTACAAATTGATAACGAATTTGTTTGACCAAGTTTCATATGTTTACTATTATAGTAAACATATGAACCTCGGTCAAACAAAGGAATTTGTCATCAAAAACTGAAGAGAACCAATTTAATCATTTTGAATTATTTCAGATTCCTCATTTCAAATATGGTTTAAATATAAACATTTTTTTCAGGCATACCATTCCAAGTTTACAGATCCACCGAATACAATCGGAAACATGGCCTTGTTGCCACTACGAACAACTTACAAGGGTCCAGCACCAAAAGACAGTAAGAATAAAATAAATGATCAGCAAGTAGTGGTAATGGTAGTTAGTAGTAGTAGTAGTAGTGGTGCGGGTGAATACCCCCAGGCACCACCCGCGCTAGAAAATTGTTTTCCGTACATGCTAATCTGCGCATTCTGGAAAAGTTCAACCAGTTAAAATTGTTACTATGTGATCACTAGTTTTATGAACTTTCATTCGTTTAGAAAATGACAAACAACATTCCAAACTTGCCTGGCAGACTGGATTACAGTCAACCATTATAGAATAGTCTGGTGCAATGTTTCATATAGATTTATTGGTATTTAAGGGCGAATATTAAACTAAGCCTCAGTGATTTATTAACATGTTTTATTTTTATATTAAAGAATCAACAATATTTTGCCTCATTTAGTTTAGTTTTTTTCCCCCCTTTTTTTTTTGTTACTTGCAAAAAAACACAAAAAAAAACAAGGCACTCATGCCTCAGCGTGACTACGGCCTGATTATCTTGCCAATTACTTAATTGACTTTGAACAGTGTTAGTTAATTACAATCTTATTTAGAAATCAATTACTGTCAGTATCTAGCAAGCGCCACCACATAAAAATCATCAAGCGCCACTTTAAAAAACCCCAAAAAACTAATAAATTTAGCAAACGATGAAGAAGACAAAGGGCATTTACCCACCTGGACGAAAATGGGCCTGTGCAACTGCATGAATTGACGCAACAAACACCATAACATTACCAGAATCTAGACCGATTTGGTACTCTGTGGTTACATGTAGTCAAGTAATATCACGCAGACACTTGTCATCCAGTCTTCAACAAAAAAGCAAGCGACTCAATCATATGACCAACTGTATAGGGAGGTACCTCTCCTCCAACATCGACTGTCGCTGTCAAAATGGCATCAATAAACCGCAAAATAATGGATTTGCACTACCACCCTATAATTTCTAGACTTGGAGAACCCTGAGCATGTATTTAATAAAATTGTTGCTTGTTTTCAAACCTCAACCAAGTGTTTAAAAAACACATCCAGGATACCAAAATAGTCACTTTCAAATATCCATCCATCGTTTTCACTTTCATAATTTTGTTTTTCCTTCTTTTTCAGCATCAGACTTTGATATCATAGATGAAGCAATTTATTATTTCAAAGCCAATATATTCTTCAGAACATACGAGATAAAGGTAAATGTTTTATTCATATTGTTTTAATATATATATATATATATATATATAAAAATAATATACTTTATATCAATTTTTAGCTCGACTATTCGAAGAATAAGAGAGCTTATGTAATCACCCCGGGGTCGGCGTCGGCGTCGGCGTCGGCGTCCCACATCAAGGTTTGCGTGTAAGCTGTGTTTACAAGTCTATATCTCTTACATTTCTTATCCTACTACAACCAAATTTGTTCATGGGCTTCCTTGTAGCATTATCTTAAGGGCTGCATAAGCAATTTTGGTTCCTGTTACCCATGGGCTCCCATGGAACCCAAATTATGATAGCCCATAAAATGTGCCCCATTTCACATCAAATTTTGCGTGTAAGCTGTGTTTACAAGTCTATATCTCTTACAATTCTTACCCTAGCACAACCATATTTGGCCATTAGCTTGCTTATAGCATTATCGTAAGGGCTGCTTAAGTAATTTTGGTTCCTGTAACCCCTTGGCTCCCATGGAACCCAAATTCTGATAGCCCTTTAAATATGTCTGTTTCACATCAAATTTTGCGTGTAAGCTGTGTTTACAGGTCTATATCTCTTACATTTTTTGTCTTAGCTGAACTAAATTTTGGAATTGGTTTCCTTATAGTATGTTGTAAAGGGTTGGATAAGTAATTTTGTCTTTTGCAAATTCTGGGCTCCCATGGAACCCAAATTGTGATGGCCCATAAAATGTGCAATAAAGGCAGATCTAGGTTTGCATGTAAGAATGTATATATCTATAACTTTGGTTTGGGATTTGTTATAGCATTATGCATCTTATTACTTCACCCATATTGGGGCATGGTCTCCCTCCTCCCCCCCATCCCCCCACCCCCCACTCTACCCCCACTCCCCTCGACCCCCTTTTTTTCTTCTTTTTTTTTTTTTTTACATATTTCTGTGTTGTTTTAGTCAATTCTTACACATAAATGTTGCAACCCTCCCCGCCCCCACCACCCCACCCCCAAGCCTCTCACCTCATCACCTTCCCCCCCCCCCCCCCCCCCCCCCCCCCCCCCCCCCCCCCCCCCCGCCCCAGACTTGGATTTTTTTTTTTTTTTTACATATTTCTGTGTTGATTTTGTCAATTCTTACACATATATGTTGCAACCCTATGCCCCGCCCCGCCCCGCCCCGCCCCGCCCCCCCCCCCCCCCCCCACCCGCCTCTCACCCCATCACCCCACCCACCATGCGCCACACTTGATTTTTTTTTTTTTTTTTTTTTAAAAATAATTCTGTGTTGTTTTAGTCAATTCTTACACATATATGTTGCAACCCTCCCTGCCCCCACCCCCCGCCTCTCACCGCATCACCGCCCACCCCGCCCCAGAATTGAAACTTTTTTATTTTTTTTTTACATATTTCTGTGTTGCTTTTGTCAGTTCTTACACATATATGTTGCAACCCTCCCCCCCTCCACCCACTAACCCCCATCACACTCCCGCCTCTCACCTCATCATCCCCATCCCCACCCCGCCCCAGACTTGAATTTTTTTTTTTTTTTTTTTTTTACATATTTCTTTGTTGTTTTAGTAAATTTTTACACATATATGTTGCCCCATCCACCCCCTCCCCCACCCCCCCCCCCCCCCCCCCCCCCCCCCCCCAACCCAATCCTGCCTCTCACTCTCACCCCCGCTCCACACCACCCCCTCCCTCCCCACACCCCACCCCCACTTGAAACTATTATATATATTTTTTTATATATTTCTGTGTTGCTTTTGTCAATTCTTACACCTCCCACCCCCATCACCCCACCCCCACCCCCACCCCGCCCCACACTTGGAACTTTTTTTTTTTTTTTTTTTGCATATTTCTTTGTTGTTTTAGTCAATTCTTACACACATATGTTACACGCGCCTCCCCCCCCCACTCCCCCTCCCCCACACCCCACCCGCACTTGAAACTATTTTTTTGATTTTTTTTTTACATATTTCTGTGTTGCTTTTGTCTATTCTTACACATATATGTTGCCCACTCCTCTACCCCATCCCCACTCAAACTCGATTTTTTTTTTCCTTCATATTTTTGTGTTGTTTTGGTGAATTATTACATAGCTTCTTACACATATATGTTGCCCTCACAACCCCCACCATCCACCCCCGCCTCTCCCCCACCCCGCACCCCACTCAAAACTCGATTTTTTTTTATTTTTTTTTTACATATTTCTGTGTAGATTTGGTCAGTTCTTACACATAGTTATGTTGTGCTCCCAACTGCACCCCACATTGTTGTAGCCTTGTTTTCTGATGGTATATACTAGCTATAAATTTATTATTCTCCGAAAAATCGAATAGTCGAGCTGCGCTGTTCTCCGACAGCTCTTGTAATTTTATATAAGGAGCATTGCATTTTCAAAAATGTTTAGGCTCCACTGTTCTTGAGTTTTTATCTTTCATGAATCTAGCAATAGTTTGGTTAGTTGGTGTGAATATCAAAATTGTATTAGATTGAAAAATAACTGAAAAAAACCCAAAGTATGCTGTACAAGAGTGAAATTTATGCTAGATATTTTTTCTTTTTTTTTCTTCATAGAAATTGTCTTTAGAGATGTTAGTAAATTGATTGTTGACTTCCTAGCATTCAGTATAAGAATTCTAGTGGTATTAACTGGTACAATGAAAAATCCCACATCTATTCTACTGCAAATCTTACCTCACCCTCCCTCAGGTGCAAGAAATTCTCAGGATCAGCCCCAGACCACCAGACTTCTAATCTGGCTGTCAGTCCGCTCTCATATGTCATATATATGTATATATAATCAGACAGACCTTTGTAAGTAATATATGCACTGTATATTGTGGGGGTCTGATGGTCTGTGGCAGATTCTGAGAATTTCGGGTGCCTGTACCCCCACTTATATACCAAAAAAAAGAGATACCCTTGAATAAAAAGATACCAAAAAATATATGATATTTTATTCATATGTATTCATAAAAAAGTGGATCTTTATACCCCCGCATTCACAAAGTGAGGTGGGGCTATATAACGTCGCGTCCCATCTTGTAACACATCTTTGTCCCGTCGCTTCGCGTAACACATTTTTGGGGTAACATATATATTTATTACTAGCATTTCTCAAACAGTTTTGAATGGGTTGTTCCCAAAGTTCATATACTCATAACAACTGATGATCTTGGGGCTATATAGGAATCATTGTCCGTAATGTTGTATCGAATCCCTTCACCCATTTTTAGCTCTACTGATCAGAGATCAGCAGAGCTTATGCCGTGGTGCGGTGTCCGTCGTCCGTCTGTCTGTCCGTCCGTCTGTCCGTCCGTTAACTTTTTTTTTTGTAGCGACTACTCCTCTGAAACTACTGAATGGATTTTCATGAAACTTCACAGAAATGTTGCCCATGAAGTCTAGTTGATCCTAGCAAAAATTCATGTAGATGTGAAATCCAAGATGGCCGCCAAATCTAAAAATAGGTTTTTAAAAAACAAGTTTGTAGCGACTACTTCTTGAAAACTCTAAGGGATATTGCTATGGGACTTTTTCTAAAATGATCAGCATGACATGATGTGGGTCCTTGTCGAAAATCGTTTTGATTCGACGTTAAACATGGCTGCCAGCGGCCATCTTTGTTTACATAGAGTTATATAATGAAAACTTGTAGCGACTACTCCTCTGAAACTACTTGACGGATTTTCATGAAACTTCACAGGAATGTTGCTCTTGATGTCTAATTGATCCTAGCAAAATTTCAGGTCGGCCGGAAATTCAAGATGGCCGCCACGGCTAAAAATAGATTTTTAAAAAATAAGTTTGTAGCGACTACTTCTTGAAAACTGTAAGAGATATTGATATAGGACTTTTTCTAAAATGATCAGCATGACATGATGTTGGTCCTTGTCGAAAATCGTTTTGATTCGACGTTAAACATGGCTGCCAGCGGCCATCTTTGTTTACATAGAGTTATATAATGAAAACTTGTAGCGACTACTCCTCTGAAACTACTTGACGGATTTTTATGAAACTTCACAGGAATGTTGCTCTTGATGTCTAATTGATCCTAGCAAAATTTCAGGTCGGCCGGAAATTCAAGATGGCCACCACGGCTAAAAATAGATTTTTAAAAAATAAGTTTGTAGCGACTACTTCTTGAAAACTATAAGAGATATTGATATGGGACTTTTTCTAAATTTATCAGCATGACATGATGGTTATCCGAGTCGAACATTATTTTTATTCGACGTTAAACATGGCTGCCAGTGGCCATCTTTGTTTACATAGAGTTATATAATGAAAACTTGTAGCGACTACTCCTCTGAAAATACTTGACGGATTTTCATGAAACTTCACAGGAATGTTGCTCTTGATGTCTAATTGATCCTTGCAAAATTTCAGGTCGGCCGGAAATTCAAGATGGCCGCCATGGCTAAAAATAGATTTTCAAAAGACAAGTTTGTAGCGACTACTTCTTGAAAACTATAAGTGATATTGATATGGGACTTTTTCTAAAATGATCAGCATGACATGATGGTTATTCAAGTTGAACATTATTTTGATTCGACGTTAAACATGGCTGCCAGTGGCCATGTTTGTTTACATAGATTTATATAATGATAACTTGTAGCGACTACTCTTTGAAACTACTTGAAGGATTTTCATGAAACTTCACACGAATGTTGCTCTTGATGTCTAATTGATCTTAGCAAAATTTCAGGTCGGCCGGAAATTCAAGATGGCCGCCATGGCTAAAAATAGATTTTTAAAAAATAAGTTTGTAGCGACTACTTCTTGAAAACTATAAGAGATATTAATATGGGACTTTTTCTAAAATGATCAGCATGACATGATGGTTATCCGAGTCGAACATTATTTTGATTCAATGTTAAACATGGCTGTCAGTGGCCATCTTTGTTTACATAGAGTTATATAATGAAAACTTGTAGCGACTACTCCTTTGAAGCTACTTGACGGATTTTCATGAAACTTCACAGGAATGTTGCTCTTGATGTCTAATTGATCCTGGCAAAATTTCAGGTCGGCCGGAAATTCAAGATGGCCAACACAGCTAAAAATAGATTTAAAAAAAAACAGTTTGTAGCGACTACTTCCTGAAATCAAAATCAATCAGTAGAGCTTCAAGGTCATTGACCTCTTGTTGTCCCATCCCATCGTGTCGCGTAACAGTCCCATCCCATCGCATCGCATGACATATTTTTAATAAAAGTATTTCTCAAACAGTTTTGAATGGGTTGTTCCCAAACTTCATTTATATACTCATAACACCTGATGACTTCATGTCCCTCTACATCACCCATGGTTTATAGCCTAAGTTTTCACAGAATTATGGCCCTTCGTTTGACTTAGAATAAAAACAGCGGGGGTATTCATCACCTTCAGTGATAGTTCTAGTTTGACTGAGATGAGAGTGTTCTGTCTGAATAATGTCTGCTGGATGTTTTGCCCCACCTCCAATAGAGTAAAACAAAAATAGAGATAAACAAAAGCCACTTGGAGGTCAATTTTAACAAGATTATTATAGCATTAAATTACATGTAATACTGTTATTGATCATTTTACTGTTCATTCATTTCAGAGTGAGGCTGACAGAACCCTTATATATATTACGTTATATATTAGTGAATGCCTAAAGAAATTACAAAAGGTTTGTATATTTCTACAGTATCAATAGCATAAAAATATATTCATATGTTTAGGAAAAATATTATATGTGGGCAGTTTTTACATCTCATCGTGAAAATGATCTTTGGAAAAATAAAAATTTATTATGTAATTATTTAAAAATTCCATATAGTTTATTATTTCAGTGTGATACCTGTCTTGTTTCTCTCTGTATATATTTTACTTTGTGGCTGTAATGCATATACATAGGCAGTGGTCATATGCATGTAAGAAAAGCTACAAGTCTGTAGCTAATTACTGATGAGATGCATTTGATGCAAACTTTTCAAATACATTTTGTTTCAGTTTGCCTACATATATAGAGATTCTTTAACCGCCATATTCGATTATAGGGAAATCCTTCATGAGGTGGTAGGCGGGTGGTTATTTTGGTTATTTAAAAAAACGAAACATGCCTACCACCGAGTGAAGGATGTCCATGTAATCAAACCAGCTGTTAAGTAAACGATTTACTACATTTTAAATCACTTTGTGTATGATTTTAACTGCACTTTTTGTTTTGTTTTGTTGAACATTATCAGCGTATGACTCAACATATGACTTTAGTTATTTTTGTGTTCGGAGTTATTAATATTTAGCTATTATGAATATTCTTTCACTGAGAAATGCCTATCTTTCACTGATAGAAATGTTATAAATTATTTGATTCACACATGTTAATTTTAGCCTGAGTTATATTAACAAATATTTACGTTATGTTACCTTAAATGAAGGCTTGTGACAATTTTCAGTGCACTTCGAAGAATGCGGGCAATAAAGAGATGTACACACTAGGTATACAAAACTTTCCTATTCCGGGTGATTCGCGTTTCCCGCTGAATGCCATGTTTGTTAAGCCAGCCAATAAAACCGCAGAAGGTAATATTTTCTTTGAGCTATTCTTAGCCTAGATTGAACACTAGAACCAATAATGAAAATCAGTGGATAAGAACTCTATAAGATTTTATCTTTCGTTATGATCCTTTTGTTTTTGTGTACAAGTTTTGTGTATTGTTGTAACTATTTGGAAATAAAATATGTTTAAACCAATAACGAAAGTCGGTGGTTGTACCCAGGTGCCCGCCCGTGCATGAAAATTGTCCGTAGGAACACCTGGGATCTTATCCACCAGTTAAATCTGGAAAGTCACCATATGACCTTAGCTGTTGGTGCGACTATAAAATTCAGGTCAATTCAATTTAGAACCCAGTAATCAACCAACAGTTATAATATTATCAACGCTATGCTACCAGTTTCAGTTTTGACACATATAAGAATCATATGAGTATCATATGATACCTGAGAGTCTCCGTGGCCGAATGGTTAACGACGTTGCGTTGTAAACCTTCGCTTCTCACCGCTATGTGGTCGAATCCCACCACTGGGAGCTCAACTTGTAAGTGAGGAAGTGTTGATTCTTAAGGATGGCGGGAGGTGTACAGTACTGGTTCTACACAGGAAAAAGTGGGTGGTCTGCCTCCACCACAAAAAAATCTTACGTGTGTTGAAAGTGACGTAAAACACCATACAAACAAACAAACAAATCATTTGATACCTAGTATATTATACTTATATAAAACCTTTCATATAAGTATCATATGAGAAAATGAAAATTTAGTTATATTTGTTTTCTTCATGAGAATCATATACAACTGAGTGTGTTTTAAAAAAACGAACTTTTATAATTGTTTCTCATATGAAAATTATGTGAAACTCCCAATATATAAATATCTTATGATAGTCTTTATATGAAAATCATATGAGGCACCTTTTATATAAGTATCATATGCGAATCATGATTATCATATGAGAGTGCAATCATATGTTTATTGTATATATGTACCAATGATAGAGTAAAAGGAACAATATGGCCAAGACTGCAGGAGTGTTTAAGGGACACGTCACAATCTTGAAGTCTGTTTTACACATTTGTAAGTGTCGAAACAAACATCTACAAAAGGGTCTTATTTTGATCTCCTAATCCCTGATTCAATATTAAAGCTAAAATTTATTTTTATTCCCCGCCATGAAATTGGGGCAAGCATACAGTCTTACCCATGTCCATCCATATGTTCTTACAAAAATGTTTTAAATTTTTTACATTATTTTACCAGACGCTTCAGGAAAAGAATTATATACATAATTTTACTTTCATTCTAAGCCTATTATATGCTTTGTCCAATTACAAATGTAATATTGTAATTTTTTATATATGAAATATGTTTAAACCAAATCAACTGGTAAGACCACATAAAAAAATATGGTTCAGGTAACCGGACCCACCCTATTTTAAGGGGCCGACCCTAAAACTTGTTATGCAAAAATTAAAAAAAAAAAAATTGTTGATAATGCAAAAAAATCGAACTCAAGGTATAGTAATTTAAACATATTAAATTCATAATCAGAATTGAATTCATTATTGAGAAGAAAAAAAAGAGAAAAAAAGCCTACGTACCTACCCTATTTTTTTGGCCAGTGTTGCCTGAACCACATATTATTTTGTTTGGCCTAACTGGAAATACAAACAACTGACCGCTAACCAGCCAAAATGAGAAATTTATAAACATTGATTCATCTTATAGCATGAAATAAGGTGGAAGCTACTGTACTGTGTCTGTAAAATTACCATTTTTCACCCCAGTCCTTACCATATTCTGTTTAATGCAAGTCTATTCACAGCCTTGAAGTTATAATATACTTTGATTTAAATTGGAACTATTGCAGATAATATGAGAGCCTACTTACAACAAATTAGACAAGAAACTGGTGTACGTATGTGCGAAAAAGTCTTCGATCCCCAGACAGACAAACCATCCAAGGTAAATACATAGAAGCTTTGTGAAGAGTTTTTGTGGGTGAAATTGTCCTTTTATTTTTAAAATATTCAATCCGTCTTTTCTTAAAGTAGTTTCTTGATTGTTTATCCTCGTAAAAGTCGGAAGTCCTGTCTAAACGTAACAGGTCATAATTTTATTCATTTTGGGACTATTTTCTTTGTGGTGTATTTGTGAATAGCTCCATAACTAGTGCGTTGGTTCACTCTTGAAAGTAGTTCCATGCCTAATAATCGGCTATGTATCTAATCTAGGGCACCATGGTGACCGGGTAGTAAAAACGCTGCAGCTAAAACTTTCTGGTCTCTCACCTCTTCTGGGTTCGAATCCCACTGGGAGCTTGACTTGTCAAGTGAGAAAGTGCCTATTCTTATGGATGGCAGGAGGTATACAGTACTGGTTCTACCCAGGAAGAATGGGGGTGGTCTGCCTCTACCATAAACAAATTGACTGTCATATATGGCCTAATGTGCTAAATATCTCGTAAAACACCATTCAGTCAACCAACATGCTCTAGTCGAATATAATTTAAGTTCCGTTAAATGTGAAGTACCGTCACCAGTTGATCAGCTGCTCCAGCAGAATGCCCTTTCCTTTTCCAACTTTTTTCGCTGAGATATGCACCTTCCGATTTCTAGCATGACTGGTAATTATGATTCATTAGATATTAAACAATTACGCCGTCTCATATACTTGTCAAGCAAATATAGTGCATGGTAGAGAGTCGGACTCCAGATCAAGAGGTCATGGGTTCGATCCTTGCCATAGCCATTTTATTTATCCTCAAGCTAGATAATTAATCCACATTGCTTAGTTCTGGTCCTACCATTGAGTGATTATATTGCAAGAACTTGCTTCGAAATCGATGTAAAATAAATATGTTTTAACCCTTAACCCGCTAAGCACGACTATAATAGCCTTTACGTCCATTGTACACCCAGATCAATCTGCGAGTAACTTGCAGGTTTATCAAGGTTTACAATGTCCGGATGCTGATCAATCATTTTACCCAAAAACACCCCTTTGTCACATAAATGGAACTCAAATAAATATGTAGCGGGTTAAGGGTTAATTAAAACTAAGTGAATGTATCATTGATTCATGTTTCTCCCTAGTATTTAACATTGCTTTAATTTGTAATATTTGGCTGTCATCCTGAATTACTTACAAATCAGAACGTATTGTATAGTGATATATTCTTATACATTTTCTATCATGGATGTAATTGTTTCTTTCAGTGGTGGTTATGTTTCTCCAAGCGAAAGTTCATGGACAAGAGTTTATCTGCACCAGGACAATAAGCGACTTAGGACAAATTTTACAATTCATTTTACAGAAGATTGACATTAGGAGCTGTACTGAACAGTTGACCATATTTTTCCATTAAAATGATTTAGACTCTAGTATTAAACACGAGCAATTTGCCGAGAGTAAACTGTGTAGAAGAATAAAACTCCCAGCCAGCTTTGTGGTTTTCGCCCCCAAGGCTTTGATAGGTGCATCTACGTTATTATAGCATATTCAGTGCTACAAGTTAAGTCATTTCTTTTCACTTCCAGTATACATACCATATAATCCTAATAAACACCTCCCCTAATAAACGTCACCCTCACTTTTTTTTTTCAGAAATATATTTTTTTTTAACTTATCAAAAGATGTTAATCTGTTTCATTCACAATGGAACACATAAAATCACTAGAAAACTTAAAATCCGATGCATTAATTGATTGATTGTCATGCAGACTTTGGTTTTCTTGACAAGAAAATCATTAAATAATGTCTGATTTAAAAGTTAAATTATGTGTTTTTGGTCTCAAATAAATGCCCTCTTTTCAAAAAATGTTACGCCCCCATGTGCATTTATTAGGGATTACACAGTATGTATCATTTTCATTCCCTTTGATATTACATGTACATTCATTTCTGATTGTTTTATAATATGCCTATTGATAAAATATTTGTTTGTATTTAAAATCGTACATAATAGGGTCTACAAGTGTCTAAATATTAAAGATTAAAGTGGCTATCCTGCCAACAACAGCCAAATTTTACAAAATATGTACACTATTTCTAAATCTACTAACGACAAGGTTTTTGAGAATCCAAGCTCTAAATGGCTTTAACCAGCCAGGCCAAACCCTAAATCTGGAGCTTCAAATTAAAAGTTACCAACTCATAATTCATTTTATGAATATTCAATCACGGTACGGGTATCTTAATAAACTGTCAATAAACCTAAACTTTTAATCTGCACATATACATTATTATATGATATGAAAACCTGGATGGAGTTTTGTAGTGTAATATTGCCGTTATTTGGCGGTTTAGTTTCTTTTAATAAGGAAAGTGTACTAATATCAGTAAAGTGAAGTATCGTTGCAACAAAAAATTAGAATTTAAATAATAGTTTTTTGCAGAATTTCTGCATCTAGTAGTTTGGTGTTGGAGAATGAAAGATACCCGATGAATACTTGATGTATGTACTTAGTCTTTATATGTATATTATGTAATAAAATATAATGTCTATGATTTTCTGTTTGTATTTAATATATTGCTGTTGCATACTTTGTGTAGTATCCATGTGGTCCAGGCATTGAATGTTTGCCTAGCGTGCTTGCCTGAGATTGAATTTCATTAATGTGTCTGCATAAGCAAGAAATCGTTAGAACCGATGGATACTCCCCAATGAAAGGTACACGTTTAATACAATCAGATGAAAAATGTAGGAGTTGAGCGGACAAGCTTTATGTTTGAAAAACTTCAAAATCTCGTAACTCCGCCCAAAATATACGTCCAGACAATATGCGCTACTAGACACCATAGTGATAGTTCCTTCCAAGTTTCATGAAAATCAGATGAAAAATGTAGGAGTTGAGCAGACAAGCTTCTGATTTTAAAACCTTCATTCAAAGTCCCTTATCTCCAGCAAAAATCATTTAACCGGAATGTCCTGATAATATGCGCTACCGGACATCATACTGATACTTCCTATGAAGATTTATGGAAATTGGATGAAACACTTAAGAGGAGTTGAACGGAAAAGCTTTTAGATACGAAAAACTTCAAAGTCCCGTAACTCTGCCAATGAAACGGAATGTTCTGACAATATGTGTCACTAGACATCACACTGATACTTCCTATGAAGATTCATGAAAATCAGACGAAAAACAAAAGGAGTAGTTGAGCAGGCAAGCTTTAGATTAAAAAAACCTTCAAAGTCCCTTAACCCTGCCAACATCATTCAACCGAAACATTCTGACAATATGCACTACTAGACAACATACTGATGCTTCCTATGAAGTTTCATGAAAATCAGATAAAAAACGGAGTTGAGCAGACCAGCTTTAAAATCGAAAATCTTCAATGTCCGGTGACTCCGCCAAAAATCATTCAAGCTGAACATCCTGACAATATGCACTACTAGACATCATACGGATACTTCCTATGAAGTTTCATGAAAATCAGATAAAAAACATAGAGTTGAGCAGACCAGCTTTAAAATCGAAAATCTTCAATGTCCTGTAACTCCGCCAAAAATCATGAAACTGGAATGTCCTGACAATATCCGCTACTAAGACATCATACGAATACTTCCTGTGAAGTTTCATGAAAATTGGACTCTAATATTTAGAGCAAAATACATCAAGACTGAATAACACAAAACAAAAATACAGGTGATTTGTTGATAGGAAAAACAGCATGGAAATTATCGCAATGTGCATACACTAGTTATAAAATAGCTGTACAAGTAATCTCTAACAAGTTAAGTATGTACAAATACCAACCAGCCATTGTTGCACAATGATTGTTAATAACAGTATCAACTGATACGTGCAAAATACATATAACACATGCTCGGCTCATACATTTGTATGCCCACATTTACCATCACATTCTTTGGCATACTTTTTGTTTGCAAGGTTGTTGATATTAATGAAAGCTCAGACAAGTTTGAATCAGTAGCTAATCCATATGGGATAAGTAACACCTGGGTTATGGCCATTGTTTTACTGAAATCTGCCATATTCAGCCTTGCGAACACTTGGCACCTTCATTTTGTATTTGATCTTTTCAAACCTTGGCCAGATCGTTGATATTAATGAAAGCTCAGACAAGTTTGAATCAGTAGCTAATCCATATGGGATAAGTAACACCTGGGTTATGGCCATTGTTTTACTGAAATCTGCCATATTCAGCCTTGCGAACACTTGGCACCTTCATTTTGTATTTGATCTTTTCAAACCTTGGCCAGATCGTTGATATTTATGAAAGCTCAGACAAGTTTGAATCAGTAGCTAATCCATATGGGATAAGTAACACCTGGGTTATGGCCATTGTTTTACTGAAATCTGCCATATTCAGCCTTGCGAACACTTGGCACCTTCATTTTGTATTTGATCTTTTCAAACCTTGGCCAGATCGTTGATATTAATGAAAGCTCAGACAAGTTTGAATCAGTAGCTAATCCATATGGGATAAGTAACACCTGGGTTATGGCCATTGTTTTACTGAAATCTGCCATATTCAGCCTTGCGAACACTTGGCACCTTCATTTTGTATTTGATCTTTTCAAACCTTGGCCAGATCGTTGATATTTATGAAAGCTCAGACAAGTTTGAATCAGTAGCTAATCCATATGGGATAAGTAACACCTGGGTTATGGCCATTGTTTTACTGAAATCTGCCATATTCAGCCTTGCGAACACTTGGCACCTTCATTTTGTATTTGATCTTTTCAAACCTTGGCCAGATCGTTGATATTTATGAAAGCTCAGACAAGTTTGAATCAGTAGCTAATCCATATGGGATAAGTAACACCTGGGTTATGGCCATTGTTTTACTGAAATCTGCCATATTCAGCCTTGCGAACACTTGGCACCTTCATTTTGTATTTGATCTTTTCAAACCTTGGCCAGATCGTTGATATTTATGAAAGCTCAGACAAGTTTGAATCAGTAGCTAATCCATATGGGATAAGTAACACCTGGGTTATGGCCATTGTTTTACTGAAATCTGCCATATTCAGCCTTGCGAACACTTGGCACCTTCATTTTGTATTTGATCTTTTCAAACCTTGGCCAGATCGTTGATATTTATGAAAGCTCAGACAAGTTTGAATCAGTAGCTAATCCATATGGGATAAGTAACACCTGGGTTATGGCCATTGTTTTACTGAAATCTGCCATATTCAGCCTTGCGAACACTTGGCACCTTCATTTTGTATTTGATCTTTTCAAACCTTGGCCAGATCGTTGATATTTATGAAAGCTCAGACAAGTTTGAATCAGTAGCTAATCCATATGGGATAAGTAACACCTGGGTTATGGCCATTGTTTTACTGAAATCTGCCATATTCAGCCTTGCGAACACTTGGCACCTTCATTTTGTATTTGATCTTTTCAAACCTTGGCCAGATCGTTGATATTTATGAAAGCTCAGACAAGTTTGAATCAGTAGCTAATCCATATGGGATAAGTAACACCTGGGTTATGGCCATTGTTTTACTGAAATCTGCCATATTCAGCCTTGCGAACACTTGGCACCTTCATTTTGTATTTGATCTTTTCAAACCTTGGCCAGATCGTTGATATTTATGAAAGCTCAGACAAGTTTGAATCAGTAGCTAATCCATATGGGATAAGTAACACCTGGGTTATGGCCATTGTTTTACTGAAATCTGCCATATTCAGCCTTGCGAACACTTGGCACCTTCATTTTGTATTTGATCTTTTCAAACCTTGGCCAGATCGTTGATATTTATGAAAGCTTTGACAAGTTGGAAAATAAGCTAGATCAAACTAGAGTTATGGCCCTTGATTGATTTAAAATCTAACATTTTGATGCAATAGCACTCTAGGTCCTTTATCTTCATCTGATTTTGACCAATCCTTGGCAGGTTGTTACAATGTATAGAGGTCTTATGGTCCTCTACCTAATTTGTTCAAATAGTGACTCTAAAAAATCTTCTCAAACAACATGAGCTAGAGGTCTAAATTAATATTTCCATGTGCCATAAGCTTGTGAGCACCTATCAAGTTTGTTCAAATCGAGACCATGGGGTCAAATTTGATCCCAACAAAGCAGTCCATCCCCACCCCAGGGGACATAGTCCTTGGGTCATAACTTGGAAACTGGAGTGGCGAGATCTCGATCCTATACCCACACTGCCCATTTCTACTCGATTTTGTGGTTATATATATAAGAAGCGTATTAATAGGTTTTACTGGATCACTGATGAACATTTTCGAAATTTCGACTCTATGCTTACACTTTGTGAGCAATGAAAACAGGCGATCAATCAAAACAGCTGTAACCTTGACCTGTTTAGTAAACAAACAAGAACTTTCTTACATGTCTTGTGACGCCACGTTTTCTGGTGATTTTTCAAGTGGAAAAATAGTTTTCTATATGAACATTACACTGCTGCATTATCCATACTTGAGTTGAATTTGCAGCAAATCATTAATATGTGACACTTTAACATTGGTGTCTATGGGGAAAATAATTAGTGCTTTCATACCTATAAGAGATGCGTGCAGTAATTAGGACTCGCTCAGATTCGTACCTAGGGACACTTTTCCGATTACAGTTGGTAAAATAAGCTCAGAAATAAGTTTTCCATAGTTTATTACATAGGTTTTGAGCGTTTTTAGTACAATTTTGTCTATAAAAGCCGTAATTTTGAGTTTTATTTTTTTCCTGTTTAAAATGACGTATTGGTGAAGTGTTTGCAGTTGAACTATGTCTTTTTGGTATCAGCATGTAGGGTTGCATGTTTGCAACATGTTTTCATGAATTAAATATGCATGACAATACGTTTGGTAGGCATAAAACCACTAAATCTTTCCCCTACCCCCTAAAATAGGATACTGTGAAAAATGAAGATTTGTGTAAAAGGTAAAATATTATTCCTTATCATTCAAACTCGACTTGGTAGCTTTCAGCTAGTATCAATTCTGATTTTAGCAGTATTTTTGGCATTATTAAGCTCGTATTCGCTACTATAATCAGGTATGGTACCACCAATTTTGAAGAATTTGACTGAAAAATCAATTTTGGCATGAAAATCTACATAAATTGGCATATTCATCGTCCTAATTGTACCTAAAATGCATATTTTATTTATGTCCATTGAATGTTCTAAACATTTGATCTATTTAATATGGTGTATTGACAAGAAGTGCTGCTTGGTATGACAATTCAGATAGTGTAAAATAAAATAAAAATAATTTCAGACTATTGTCCTTGGTATTCACAAGACCATATCTCGGCAAATAATCATTCGATTTGCATGAAGTAGGTGTTTTTAAGCTTGTTATGAAAATGACAACACGAACCCCTCATTTAAGAAATATCTGAACATGTTTTCTCCTCTTATCATGCTTATAGGTTTACCATCACCAATTACATGTAAACCTCCGAGGTGTAGTCGAATGTAGATCCTATTATAAAAAGTAATCCTTCCTTTTTCGATGGAAACGGGCATTGAAAATCCGATGGAGACAGTGTGATTCTCGTGCCAGACCGTACCCATATCCGCAGCAGGTCTCCAAGGTGAACAGCCTCTAGTCGATAGAACAATGTAGGTAAGGAAAGTCGGCTACTCCTCTGTAACTATTCTACGGATTTTCATGAAACTTCACAGGAATGTTGCTCTTGATGTCTTATTGATCCTAGCAAAATTTCAGGTCGGCCGGAAATTCAAGATGGCCGCCATGGCTAAAAGTAGATTTTCAAAATACAAGTTTGTAGCGACTACTTCTTGAAAACTATAAGTGATATTGATATGGGACTTTTTCTAAAATGATCAGTATGACATGATGTTGATCCTTGTCAAAAGTTATTTTGATTTGACGTTAAACATGGCCGCTAGTGGCCATCTTTGTTTACATAAGAGTTATATAATGAAAACTTGTAGCGACTACTCCTCTGAAACTAATTGACGGATTGTCATGAAACTTCACAGGAATGCTGATATAGCTATCAAAAACCTATCAGTAGAGCTTCAAGGTCATTGAATTTTTGTTAAATTTCTGTTGATGCTTTTCATGCAAACATAGCCAAAATTAGAAGCGCTCGAAAAAGACCCTATAAGGTAGATATTTTATACATGTTATAGGCACAGAAGATAAGTTGCAATATTATGGAATTTTCTCCGTTTACTAGATATATATGGTACCCATAACCCTCACTATATTGTACGTTTTTAAAGAGATTTTGAATAGTCGAGCATGCCGTGTTTCTGAAAACTGTAGCATCTTCTTGTAGCATTATTATATAAGCATAATTAAACAAGTTGCATTAATATGATCTTTACATAACACAAGATGTGCCTAAAGGGAGAACCCTACCCACAATGCCAGACACATTAGCTTCCATTGCATGTTTCATGGTATTCCATTTCCAGGTCTCATTGTGGAAGTTCATTACGTGGTCCGAGTATTAACTTTCATACCCCATCCAACCCCTTTTCCAAGAAGCAAAAATGGGGTTGGCTGGTGTATGAAATAAAACCTTAATTTCGGCTTAACAGGTTTGCATATTATAAACTTAAAACATGTTATGGGTAATTTGAAGCAGGTTATCTCATTTTTTCAGTAAAAAATGTTTTTAAACTTGTTTTATTGTCGAAATATCCGTTATAAAATCCTGCAAATATAAGCTTTCCCATCGCTTAATGGAATAAAGGCGGGATCACGTAATGTCTACCTCCTGTTGTGACAATCGTTGACTATTTTTAACCCGCCAACTGGGCTGCACAAGGCAACTAAAAAGAACAACCAATAAAGATTGATAGGAAACAATTTTACTGATCACATATTCATACATATACATATAGCTAATAATTATAACAATAGATATCACATAATACATCAATACGTCCTCAACAAAATTGGCTCGGGAGATCATAATAACTGCAGTCAGTTGAAAACCCCTATATGATTGATCAAAACAGTAACAAATAGTTTTATTACATTTCTATGGGTGAAAGATTGGGATTTCTCAGCGGAAGAATTTTCATAATCACTAAATATTAATAACCAACTCCGAACACAAAAATAACTGAAGTTGAGTCATGACGTCAATGAAGTGTTGCTTTATTTAATTTGGACACATAGATACGCTGGTAGGCTTGTTTTGTTTCTTCACTCACTCGCATACGCTTATTCATCAAAAGAACCATACGTCTACCATCGAGTGAAACATTTCCCTATAATCGATCCAAGCAGTTAAATAATCTCCATGTATCTATGTGTCCAAATTAAATAAACGACTGATAAGGGGCTTCTTACCATTCTTATTTTTAGTGAACTGAATTGGCTTTTACGGTTGGGTTTTATGGCACAACAATACCATAAGGTTTAATGGTGCCAAACTGTAACGAACATGCCAGGCTCATCCTCAATTTAAATCAGAATACAATATGGAGAATGGGCCTAAAACCTTCCAATCTGCAGAACTGCTACAAATTCTGTTGTAAACATTCCATTCCTGAAGTGAAAACATAATACGTCTCCCATCTCCCAAAGAATTTCTGATCATCATAACATGCCTCCCAACTTCCAAAGAATTCCTGATAATCAAACATTTAATAATCTCCGTTACATTTTATCAAATATATTAGAAAACTAAGAGTTGTGTTGTTTTAAAACAGTTTTGGTCATGTGACTTTTGGTCACTATCTTTAGAGATGGCTTGGGTGAAGGTTTAATTTAAAGACATTATTTAGAGCTACATACTCCTGCTGTCTTCCAATGTCTTTAATGTGACTAGAAGTTGAATTAATACAAACAAGCGTAAAGCTTATATATATTATAGAATGGATAGAGCTGCACGGAGGTTATATATAATAGGATTGACAGAGCTGTGATAATTAAGTGACTTGAAAAAGGTTATATGGCACCAACAGGAATGACCATTCCAGACCCAATCTCCATTTACATACTGTGAAATCTTTTTATTTCGTCGGGATTAAATTTCGCGATTCTTTCCAAAAAGGCAGTTTCGAGGGGACGTAATTTCGCGCATTTCTGATTTTGGAAAAAAAATCTGTAAAAAAAAGCACTGTTTGTTGCAACGCACTATCGATAAAGTTTTTGAACAGTTTTCGTACACATACTACTTAATTTAAACTCTTCGACATTTATAATCGTGGGGATTTGATTTCGCGGCTTGGTCAACCACGAAATACGCGAAATTAAATCTCCCACGAAATATAATGATTTCACAGTATAGATTTTGAACTGCAGAGTTGCTGCAAATTCTATTGTAAACATTCCAATTTTCGCTGGAGCCACTATCATAGTGTTCTTCCAACACTCAAGTAGTGCCGGAAACAATACAGGGACAATAATGATAAGACATTTAATATACATGGCAAAAATGACACGATGAACATGAATTCTATGGGATTTTACTCCTCTGCCTGGATAAGCAGTGGGCCTATTTTTGCCCGGGAACCACAACAAAGTGACTTGCTGTGAAACTGAAGTGACTAGCTGTGAAACTGAAGTGACTAGCTGTGTAAATGAAGTGACCTTCTTAGTATCCCAAGTCAGTGACCCCAGCTCTGCTCAAGTTAAAACTGGATAATTATCAAATCATTAATTCTTATATTTATAATACATACATGTAACAATTGTACATCAATACAATTCTTCACCCTTAACCCGTTAAGCACGACTATAATAGCCTTTGCGTCCATTGTAAACCCAGATCAGCCTGCGAGTAACTCGCAAAACACCCCTTTGTCACATAAATGGAATGGTCTTAATTCAAAGGAAGAACAGTCCATTATATATATGTAGTGGGGTTAAATGTTTCTGAATCCATGCCTCATATGTGTATCTCAGGAAGCTTGGACCCGGAAGGTTTCACATTCATCATGGCACCATACTACATACATAGAAAAATGCTCCATACTGTTCAACATTGAGCTGCCATGAATGTCATGTCACCAGTAAAAGGTCAAACATGTCATAATCTGACCATGCAATACAAGGGTTTTGAACCAACCAAGTCGTTAACATGTAAAGCACATAACATATCCAAGCAAACACAAGGGAATGTTACCTAGCACACATATGAATATTTAACATGGGTATGTAACCTAGCACACATGTAATTCAGCATACATTATTATGTAATTTAGCACACATGTGACCTAGCATTCATATGGGCACACATAATTATGTAACCTAGAATACATTATTAGTGACTCGCCACAAATAAATTTTAATGACCCCACATATTTCTGTAGGGGGTCAGTAACAAACCCAATAACTGATTTATTTGTGTCGAGCACCTTTTTTAAAGCAAACACCGATATTTAACCCACTTTAATTGAGCGTCAACGTCACTTTGAAGTCATGACGTTGACGTCACAATAGGTACAGTTTAAAAACATTATTAATTTACTTATTAGGTTTGTTACTAACGCTTTAAAGAACTATTTGCAAATGATTTAAACTTTGAATCGGAATTGTAGAACATATTGTTTTAGTGACCCTCTGTGAAATCTACTGACTCACTGTAGAAAAATAGGGGGTCACCACATTACCGCACTCAACCAACGAGATGCCTAGAATTTTGTGTGAGGTGCAATAAACTGGTAATTTGGCACACAACATATGTTTTTTCATACATATGAGTATGTAATTAAGGACACATGTAGCCTAGCATGCATATTGGTATGTATTTTAGTACACAACACATGTAATTTAGCACACATATGCAACCTAGCATACATACGAGTATGTAATTTAGCACACATACTTAACCAAATACGTAACCTAGCTTACACATTTAGCTCACATATCTACAGACCCAGTTGAGTTCAAGTACCCCAAAAATGCATTCCGTTTACGTTTCATCTGCGCTCCGTTTTTATTCTGTTTGCATTTCATTTTTTTTAAAACTGCAAATCATTTGCGTTCTTGGATGCATTCAGTGTTTATAAACGAAACTATGCCTTCATTTAAATGCACGGAATGACCGCAACAGAATTGTGCATTTAAATGCACAAATGGAGAAAATTCATTTGCGTTCGTTCTACCAATCGCAACATCTCGAAAGATTAAATGACGCATGATATCTAGCCATGCGATTTTTATCACGAGTCGGCGACTTATGTTTATGTGATTATATTCCAAAATGGGTCGTTTTGTTGACATTATTTGGTGGTGCACATGCTGTTTTCTTCGGTGTTTGTTTTAGTTTCATCAAAAATGTAACGTATATAACACTATATAACGATATACCGCCTGTTTTTATCAATATTATTTTAGTTTTGTATTGAAATAAATTAAAGTTTGTGCTACACAATAAATAAAATATTTCCCATTCTGAATCAGTAAAAATTAAAGTAAATGTTTAATCGTGCTTCAGCGGTTCTAAAACACCATTTACACAGTATAATTCCTTATATTAAAATACTGAAAAACGCTCTTCGTTTAAATCGAGGTTTTAAATATCAACTCAAAAGGTTAATAGCAGAAGTTATCCGAAATAGCGAAATGCATTTGCGTTCGTTTCATTCGTTTCAATCATTTTCAGTGTTTAGCGTTTTAAAAATCATCGTTCATTCATTAAAACGATAAATGCTGAAAACAAACGAAACAAACGTAAATGCATTTTTAAAATATAGATCGTACAACGTTCATTCTGCGTTCATTTTGCATTCATTTTCCGTTCATTCAGCATTCGTTCTGTGTTCGTTCTGCATTTATTTGGGGTACTTGAACGCAACTGGGTCTGTAACCTAGCGTACATATTTGTATATAATTTAGCCCACATATGTAACCTAGCATCCATATATACATATGTAACCTAGCGCACAATGGCTATGTAACCTAGCAGCCTAACACAAATAAGAGTCACCTATGATTGGTCATACATGCTATTTTATAAAGCGAAGCAAGGAGACAATATGAAGATACACCCAATTATTCCATAAGGTAAAATAAAAACAAGAGGGCCTGTGGACGCTCTACTGGCTAACATGGCTCTTATAACATCAATGAAGCAAGTGACTGCCATTTACGTTTTTTTTAAAGTTTCGGGCAAAAAACAGCTTTTTAACTAAATCAAGGGCCATAACTAAAGAATCTGGTAAAGTTTGGTAAAGATCAGATGAAAAATGAAGGCCCTACCATTTTAACGAGGCAAACTATAGCATTTTTAACAAAATCAAGGGCCATAACTCCGCTGTTACTGGTCCGATCTGGCTGGTTTTCGAACTTGACCGAGCTTTCATTGACATTAACAATCTGATAAAGTTTGGTTAAGATCGGATGAACATTGAAGCCCTATTGTCTTAACAAGGCAAAATATAGCATTTTGAACTAAATCAAGGGCCATAACTCCGCTGTTACTGGTCCGATGTGTTCGGTTTTCGAACTTGTCCGAGCTTTCATTGATATTAACAATCTGATAAAGTTTGGTAAAGATTAGATGAACATTGAAGCCCCTATCGTCTTAACGAGGCAAAATATAGCATTTTTAACTAAATCAAGGGCCATAACTTCGCTGTTACTGGTCCGATATGGCTGTTTTTCAAACTTGTTCGAGCTTTCAACGACATTAACAATCTGATGAAGTTTGGTAAAGATCGGATGAACAATGAAGTCCCTATCGTCTTAACGAGGCAAAATATAGCAATATAGCATTTTTAACTAAATCAAGGACCATAACTCCGCTGTTACTGGTCCGATCTGGCTGGTTTTCGAACTTATCCGAGCTTTCATTGATATTAACAATGTGGTAAAGTTTGGTAAAGATAGGATGAAAAATGAAGGCCCAATCGTCTTAACGCGACAAAAGAACGACGGACGGACGACAGACGGACGACTGACAACTCGGCATCCCATAAGCTCTGCTCCTTTGGCCAGTAGAGCTAAAAACCATAAGATTCTCTGACTTTCAATATTGGAAATCAAAGTAGAGTCATGATTGGACGAATTATGCTTAAGTAAACAAAATATGAAATGCACAGTTACAGAAAATATTCATATCTATTTAGCGAATCCTGTATTTACTTTGTTGTTTAAAAAGGTTCCAATACTACACACACAAAAGCTGCCGTACAGCGAAATATACGTCCGTATAACAAATTGGAATGTCCACAGGTGCGGAAATATGTTTTTCTCTCTTATCATGATTATAGAGGAAATATCTTCACCAAATTTATTATTAAAGGAAGATTCTTTGCAAATTTGATCAAAGTCAGATAATATTAAACAAACCTACCATATTGTTGTATTTTTACAATTGTTTTGTCATTAATTTCTAAGTTCTGTGGGAAATGAATGACTGGCGTTTTACAGCACTTCGACACAAATAGTTCATGGGGACATGACTCCATCCTATGTGTGAAAATACGTTTACTTTTTTCAAACACCTTTGAGACAATGCAATTAATTATCATCGTAAACATTTATCAAAACCGGAAAACACTGGTACAAGTTGTTTCCTTGGCAAGCACCTTTTTATTTAAAAATATTAAGTTCAACAGAACATAACTGATTAAAATCTGGAATCAACGTGCTGATTTCCGTATCTTTTGATTTGTTAATGGTCTTCCACAGGCCATTTAAGAGCATATACCCATATCCCTTAATTCTAAAATCTAATTCCCCCTACTCCTTAATTAACCCCCTATCCTTTGATCTCTCTGCGCTATCCCTTGAAAACACCAATAAATCTCCAAACTGCATTATACCTGTCTATAAATAGCTCCTTGTAGGCTATACTTCTTAAAAATCCTTTCATTTACAGTTGAAATATACTTCATATTGCACCTAAATAAATCATGATCGGTAAAAATATTCGCACCTTTCTCGCACACCCACCCCATGACATTCAAATTTAATTTCCCATTTCTCTTAAATAATTTCTGTGGAAGATCCTGGTATCCTATATGAAATATTGACAGAATCAAAAAACGTCAAGCAAAGTTATGTCAGTTATATGTTCAATCATTTAATGGGATATCTCTGGCAACATTATCGAACTTAAAGCCAACATTTGATGCACACCTGAACTTGCCGGGGATAATTTCCACAAAGTTAAGTGAGAACTACCTTATACAAGTAGCATGAGTTACAGAGGAGTTGCACTAATGGCACACAAACCCCTGCTCTGCATTGTTGTTGAATGGAGCATCAACACATTGTAAGGGTTATTTCGAACCACTCCTGACAAAGGTGAATAACACATAGATATTTAGGAACCTGCCCTACCCTTACTATGGAAAATATTCCCATGGTTCTTTAATGTGATCGTAGATTAGACTCCGATACACGGGACTGTCTGGCTGGAATTTACCAACCATTCTTCAAATTATTCTTAGACTTGAGCTCAAGTACTCAAATTTTGTTCACAATTATTACCATGAACTTCAAAGAATAACAATCATATGAAGTTGCTATTTATTAGAATTTACCATATTTATACACAGCAGCTTGTTATCAACATTTATACTTAAAGAAATATTTCTGATTGAAATTTGCATACTTGGGCTTAAGGCTAAGAATATTCTCAAGAATGGTTGGCAGTGTATTTGGCAGAAATTCAAGAACTGGGTGTGCAACTATGCAAACAGGGTGTGCAAAATAAGTTGCTAACACGCGCTATGTGCCAATTTGCAACAAGTGGGTGTCTCTGGGGTAATTTATTTTTACAGATAAAGGTGAAAAAAATACATTTTAGATCATATTTCTTCTATAAATGTATACAAAACATAACAATATTGAGAAAGTAAGAGGCTGGAAGTGTTGTTGAGCAAAAAAAAATATTTTTTTATTTTTTATTTATTTTTTAACCCACCCACTCCCCCAAATATTGGCCACGACTTTTCAAAAACGGCCGTGCAAATGACGGCTGCACTTTTGTCTGGCTAATACACCGATGGTTGGTGAATTCAAGTCCTGGTTAATATCGGCATCCAATGGACTATTGGATCTGTAAGAGGACTGTACATGTCAAGTCTAAGTACAGTAACCCAGTGGTGCCAACGAGGTTTGCACCCGTGACCTCCGGATTCTGGGTAAAACCTACTAGTCAATGGGCTACCAAGGCCAAACATTTTGGAAGTATACTGAAGCGAAAAAGAAATGCAACTCGGGAATTTTCCGCTCTATACTGTATATACTGCACACTTCATTCCAGGAGGAGCGCTGTGGTCTAGTGGTAGAGCGTTGGACCCATGATCCATAAGTCGTGGGGTCGATTCCCTTCATTGCCATATGCGTTGTGTCCCTGAGCAAGACACTTTATCTGCATTGCTTAGTACTGGTTCTACCCAGGAAGTCATCGAGAGTGATTCAAATAAGTTCTTAGAGGTTTCGTTACAATCGATGTAAAATAAATAAGTTTAAAATAATTCATTCCAAATAATATTCTAAAGAAATCCCAAGATGGTTTGTAAAAAAAAAAAGTTGCAGTAAGTTAGAGAAAGGACACAACTGTGATGTTGTAGACATTTTAATCACTGTACACTTTGTATCAAGAAATAAATAAATTGAAAAATTGAGTCATTTCAGTAGTGTAGAATTTAACGTAAATAGTTTTCAAAATTTTGCATCCTAATTAGTTTGCTCACATGCTTGAGCCAAACGCATACTCTGTCAATAATGAAACTTTGAAGGAATACTATTTGCTGTGTTATGTGTTGTTTTAGTAATTTTTTTCCTAAGTTGCATTTCTTTTTCGTTTTAGTATCAGTGTTACATATACCAGTTGAGTCAAACTTGTCCATCATTAGCAGGACCCAAGTTTTACATAAATGCTCTACGCTATATAGTTCCATTCTTGACATAATGACTTGTGTTATGGAATCAAGATTTCACAAAACGATATTACGATTTCATAACAAGATGTGTCAAGTTATAAAAATAATGATATGTTGGTACAAAGAACACAGTTTATAAAAGTCAGTAAATAACACATGTACATATACCTCCTGTTTTATAACAAAGTAAAACTCTCCACGGCCTGATTTTCAGGGATGAAATTTTCCCACTTCCAAAACTAGTTTCCTTCTTTCAAAATATGTGTTCACACTTTCTAAATCAGGTTTTAGTCAACCCTCAAATGTCCACACCACCCAAATTTTATGGAGTATTATACTGTATTATATTAACCATAAAATGAAATCTTCTCACAGATAATCTATTAAGTAAAGCCTCGAATTTCCTAGTCCCCACAAGGCCCATCAATATAATAATAGCTAACAGAAATTGCCTCAAGGTCCAGGGAACCTCTAATTGGGTTTTTAGGATTAGGTCCCCTTTTGTGGAATCCCATTGAAAGTGCATTAACAAAAGAAAAGAAATAGAACTCAAATAATCCCGAATATTTTTACATGTAACTTGCAGTTTAATATGTTTACACTTTTATCTAGACTGTGCTATACTTGAATAATAACTTGATAAAACTGTGCCTTGATCCATACTCAACTGATAATATGTCAAACTCAAAGTCATAATTTTTATGTGTATTGACAAAGCCACATATTTATAAAGTATGTATTTGTAATTCAAGAGTAGCACTGCCTAGAAAAAAGGGTAAAGATATTATACTGAATAACTTCTCCTTATGATATAAGCAGTAGGAAAACATAACGTAAACAACAGGCCCAAATCGCTCTAGGGGCTACCCCTGTTTGACCCCAGGTTCACCATCTGAGCAAACTTGGTAGAGGATCCAAAAGTCGATAACAAAAAATAATTCAGAGAAGATTTTTGAAATTCTTCCCTATAACTCTATGTAAAACTGATCCAACAAGGGCCCCTAAGCTCCAAATAAAGAACCAATGTTTCTTATGAGAAAAAAAAACTTAAAAAAAAAAGACTTAAAAAAAAATAATATATATATTTAAAAAAATTTGAACACATGAACCAAGTGAGATTTGAACCTACGACCCCTTGGGTTTCCAGTGTACATTACCAAATATTGAAAAAGGACCATAACTCTGGTGTTACTGGTTCGATCTGGTCAAGTTTGGAAAAGATCGAATATAAAATGAAGGCGCTACAGTGTTCACAAGGGAAAATGGAGTATTTCAATAATTCAAGGGCAAATAACTCTGATGTTCCTGGTCCGATATAGCTGGTTTTCGACCTTTCCAAGCTTTCATTGATATTAACAATCTCCTAAAGTTTGGTAAAGATCGGATGAAAAATGAAGGCCCTATTGTCTTAACGAGGCAAAACATGGCATTTTAACTAAATGAAGGGTCATAACTCCGCTGTTATTGGTTTGATCTGGCTGGTTTTCAAGCCTGTCTGAGCTTTCATTAATATTAACAATCTGGCAAAGTTTGGTAAATATCGGATGAAAGAATGACGGCCCTATCGTCTTAACGAGACAGAATATAGCATTTTTAATTAAATCAAAGGCCATAACTCTGCTGTTACTGGTCCAATATGGCTGGTTTTCGAACTTGTCTGAGCTTTCATTGATATTAACAATCTGTTAAAGTTTGGTATTATCCGATGAAAAATGAAGGCCTTTACCGTCTTAACAAGACAAAATATATCATTTTTATCTAAATCAAGGGCCATAACTCTGCTGTTACTGGTCCAATCTGGCTGTTTTTCGAACTTTCCTGAGCTTTCATTGATATTAACAATCTGGTAAAGTTTGGTAAAGATCGGATGAAAAATGAAGCCCCTATCGTCTTAACGAGGCAAAAATATAGCATTTTTAACTAAATCAAGGGTCATAACTCCGCTGTTACTGGATTTGGCTGTTTTTCGGACTTGTTCGATCTTTCATTGATATTAACAATCTAGTAAAGTTTGGTAAAGATCGGATGAAAAATGAAGGCCCTATTGTCTAAATGAGATAAAAGATAACGACGGAAAGTAGATGGACGACTAACTCGGCATCCCATAATGCCTTCGGCCAGTACAGATAAAAATGGCAAGTTAAAATACTCGATAGTTTTAACAGAAATTGTCTGTCTGATCATTTCCAGGACAATACATAGTTCTGAATTGGTCAATCAAGCTTAAATCTATAAGAGATTTGAGCCAATTAAATGTTAGTCGATATTTACACCTGTACCAAAAGCATGTCTTGCCCCACAAACACCTCTAAAATACAATATGTCACATGGCCAATGTTTGTGGGAACTTGACCCATGGACAATCAAGGGCGGAGTTATAAACTGAATGTTGGAACTATCCATATATAGTCCTCTCAGCGTAAAATGAATGGTTGGAGCTAACCTTCACATTTCAATATTAACGCTGCAACTGAGAAATTGGTATGGCCAAGCTCCTCCATTTTCTGTATATTTCCCCCAAATCATTGATGCTTTCAATGTAGTTATAGTTTTTCAACCCCACATTTGAATAATGGGAGTCAGTAAGGTGAAATTTATAAATAAAGATGAAATATTAGTGCAGGTGGTACTGCTCCATTCATTCATGATAAACATATAGGACAGTGGGAAACCAACCCGATCTTCACTTCAGCGACGTAAAAGCTATGTCCTAAAAATGGCCAACAGACATCTTTCCGTTAACAAAATGCACTATTTTTCCTGCATCGACAATTTCAATATCATTTCTAATTCTTCTTCTTCCTGTTGGCGGCGTCTCTCCAAGTCGCGGTTCTCTTGCTCGGAGATTGCGAGAGCGATGCGTATTTGTTCATCGATGTCACTATTGCCGTAACTATTTCGTTCATTATTCTCCTCATTCTCTGAGTATTCTGGGATAGCTTCCTGATCTATGGGCCTACCCGACTGTAAGGCAATGCTTTCTGCAATGGCTCTGTGAAAAATATATTTGTATAGTATAAAATGCTTCAGACCACCAGTTTTTGTTTTTTGCATTCATATAAACAGTCTTTTTTGATACACTGATTGTCACAAAATACTATTTATATTTGATACACTGATAGTCACAAAATACTATTTATAAAATTATTGTATATTGGCCGCTCTTATCTATCATAGAGAAAATCAGAAAGAGAAAAGAGAAGGCAAGTAGAAACATATATACTGAAAGAAGTAAGTTTAGCATGGTCTTTTGCAGATCTAGCTTAAAGAAACTGAATGTTTATTTTATAATATGAAGCATTTGATAACTTTGGCATGTCAGAAGGTGTTCTTGTTTTTCACTTATTATGGTGATTCAAAGTAAGTATCAGGGTTATCTCCCATTTATATAAAACAACATTTTTCACATTTAAAATAAGAATATTATCAAGAACAGGGTTAAACATTATTAAATAACTATTCTGGGTTTCGAATGCTAAAAAACGCAAGAACAATTAACATTAACCTTGTTATTATAATGAAATTACAAACCAAAGTTTTAAATTTTAAAATTCTCTCCCTTTATATTGAAATAAAACGAAATTATAATTTCTGTTATTAAAGCAGATAAATTAAAACATGTTGCTACTTTTTTTCCTCAGATATCGTTTAAAAATAATGGCCTGCATATACTTGTTAATATATATTGTTAATGGCGGCTGAAGCACATAGCCTTGAATCTACTCAATGGGATTTACCGTTATTTATGTGCTAAACTTATTTCTTTCAGTATATTAAAAAATCCTTCCCATAACCACATAGTTGGAAACTGACTCTATATGCACTACAGCAGAGATTAATTTACATCTTTCTCTTAAATAAATACATGTAAATCCAATCAAAATGATACAAATGTTAATTTCCTACCAAATGCATTTAAAACGTGGTTTAAAAAAGCTCTGCAGATGGCGGAATCCAGGACCAACCTATATACCCTTATTTTCAATTTAGATTACTTTGGTTGTTTAACACTCCCAGAGTACAAACTGCAGCACATGGAACCGTAATCACTAACCGAAGGAAAAAAAAGTGAGACTGACATGCTCAAGGTCGCAACTGAATGTTCAAACCTGCAGCCTTTCTGTTACGAGTCAAGCAGGCTTACACTAAACCAAGAGGCCCTTCTTACAGATAAAAGGCAGCTGTACTAGAAACATTAACATAAACGAACAGAGGTTGTAACAGTCTAACATGTCCAATATACCTAATAAATGTTGGCATTATTACTCAGTAACTTTGTATTTAATGACAATATATAACTGACATACTTTTGAAGTAATCGCTCCTCCTCGGCCACTCGCGACTTGCGAGGCTGGGCTCTCGTTAAGGCCTCATAAAATGTCACCTGAAATCATACACAAATATCACCATCCCCTCATTCTATCTTGTTAAATAGTTCAGTGACACTCGGTTATTTAATTCAAAATTGGTGGTTATGTCAAGAGTCGCATCTGGAACCAGTTTTTTTTTTTATGAAATACATTGATCAGTGTATTGAATAAATGGCTTAATTAATTCAATGATTTAAGAATTAGATAACTCATCCCTTTCAGCCTATCAATCATCAAACAGCTTTTGTTTGTATATTTTCATGTAGATAAATGATGGCAATAGCATATTAAATGAGCACTGAAAGTGCCCTGTACTTTAACAAAATGACACTATTAATTATGCAAACTTGAAAAGCCCTGCTTCATATCCCACCTTCATGAGTCATAAATGATCTACATTAGTTTCAGGTTACTTATTCTGCCTCGGTTCCCGACTCCATGAGTATATTATTATAGAACTAGAATTATCACTGAAGATGATTTATAACCCCGCAATGACATCCAGTCAGAAACAAACCTTCAGCTCGGTTTTGTTGAGAGGTAATGATAAGATGCAACACTTCTCACGCCTCCTAGCACCGGCTTAAGTGATTTTCTACTTAAAGCATCAAAGAATGGGCTTGATGATCCCAAAGGACCAGTAAATAATAACACTACTGATTTGTAGTCGAGGCAACTTTTTACGGCCGCCACACAGCACTCACTAAGCAAATGCTAGTGTGAATGTCAATAAATACTGAAAACGTGAGCCTCACATTAAATTTGGTGAAAATCAGAATCTGTTTACTAAAGTTATCGTGTATTTGATTTTTTTGTTTTCAAATATCAAGGGCAATAACTCGCTAAGGCAAGTGTCAAGTTGGCTTATTGTTGAAATTGTCAAGGTCTTATTGGTATTGGGCATCACATCAAATTTGGTGAAAATCGGAAACCATTTACTTCCCTAAGTAATTATTCACACAAACAATTCCCATTATCACTGGCTAAGGACAATTTTTTTTTCAAAAGGTCTGTAAATCTTGTTAAAATAAGTGAAGTGATTGAAACCAACTGAGGTCTTGGTTCTTTAGTTTGATATGTCATATCGCCATACCAAAAAGGAATAAAACATATCCAACCATTATCTGTTAAATGGACAAAACGTGATGAGACTAAGTGATTCCAATATAGCCCTCAATAAAACTTATCTGGTGAGGTATAACTAGTGATCTACGTTAGTTTCAGCTTACCTGCTCTGCCTCCGTTCCTGTCTCCATGAGACTCTGTTGTATAGCAAACTGTAGTAACTCGTCATCTTCATCACGTAAACGTGCATGGTGGGCATCACCTGCGAAACAGATAAGCCAAATGTTAAGTTGGAAATACAGTCTACTCTCAGTAACTCCTACTCTCAGTAACTCAAACTCGCTTATTTCGAATTTCCGCTCAAGTCAAAAAAAATTCACGGTCCCGATTTTATTCCTTCTATTTTCATGCAATTTGACTTCTTTTAAGTCGAATTATTCGATAATTCAAACTATTTTTCTGGTCCCAAACACGAATCTATACATTAATTTACTCTGCCAAATGCAACTTTGATCAAACACAAGCCGGCGTCGAAGTTGATTGTGAAGCAAACAAAAGGTGATAATTGCGGAGATGATTTGACCTGTAACAAATAAATCATGAGTGACATGTTTGTTAATTTATTTTCTTGTGTTGTCACTGATTTTTCATGATAAATTAAAGCTTGTTAACGAGGAAGTTTGTTTACGTTATTGAAAACAATGGCCATCGCGTGGGTTAAAACAATTATAATAATTATACTAATTTGACATGGACGAAACGTATAACTAATTAATTAATGAGTGGCAGTTGTCAATGTTCTTTTTTTTTGCTATAAAATTCGAATGTTTAATGTTATCTAATCATTAATTCAGCATGTCTGAACACAGAACTCAAAACGTTTTCTTACACTGCTTTAACATGAAATGCCCGAATATACAAACTGACAAAACGAAAGCAGAATGCTGCGAAACAGGTCATACGGTGAGGTGTCTCAAATTTGAGCGTGATAATAACAGTAATTAATTAATGTAATTGCATCTTCCTATTGGATATGAATTATAACTGTAAAGAAACATATTCATAAACATATAAGAAGGAAGAAATCATGTATTTCATTCAAATCGGCAAATATCGGCAATATAATTTTTATACACGTATATGCATAGCGTAAAACAGGTGGGTTCGGTAATAAAAAAAACAAATATGCCATAATCGTTTTAAACTTTTTTCCGGTCCCTTGAAATTCGAGATACTGAGTGTGGACTGTACTTCAGTGATAAGGAAACTAAAAAATTTTTTTCGCTTTTTAGGCCAAATCCCATACATTTCTTTAATGATATCCATCGATATTCCAAAATAGCTATTAAATGCTCAACCCTGCTTCAATTTCCAGACTGAGTATACATGAAGTACATGAGGCATAGGTTGTCCTCTATCCGGCCTTTGCATATATGCATGTGGTGTACATGTACTGTAGTATGTGAGAGATGTATGTAAAGGTCATTTCACATATACACCGAAACCTAAACGAAACCGAATCGAAAAAATTAGGATGTACTACCGCAAACGAGGGTTTCCACATATACGCCCAAACCGAAACCGTAACGAAAAAACATACACAAATTGGATTTCTAATTTTTTCGGATTCAGTCTCAAATAGGTCGCTATTTTAGAGATTCGGATCAAAATTCGACTTATATGTGAAAGCACTAGCCGATTCCGAAACGACAAAACATGGCTTCGGTTCGGTTTCGGTGTATATGTGAAACGGCCTTAATCAACAATCTAGGCTGAGCATAAACGCATGTAGTATGCTGGAGGTTTGTAGAGATCACTTTATCATCATCTATTCATCAAGTATCTATTCTAGCAATCATTAATGATTAAAACTTCATCAAGACTCGTATTTATAACGCATCATCTATATCAATCATCAACTCCATCAATCATCATCTCCATCAATCGTCAACTCTATCGAGCATCCATCATCTGCCTGTACCTACCTAACTTTATGTATCCTGGTGGTGCATCAAAACAGCTGTCATCTACAGTACACTGCACAGATCCGGCCTCCTGTATAGACGACACCCCTTTTATCGGAGTATCACACGCAAATATATTACCAAATGTTATCCTAGCATTTAGCACGTGGAACAGTGGTATCTCTGCAAGAAAACGGTTCAAGTGTATAAGTACAGCGTGTTGCAGTTAAATCACACACAAATACATTACCAAATGTTATCCTAGCATTTAGCACGTGAAACAGTGGTATCTCTGCAAGAAAAAGGTTCAAGTGTATAAGTATAGCTTGTTGCAGTTAAATCACACACAAATACATAACCGAACAGTATACAGTAAAACTTGCTTGTAACAAATTCCTGTGGACCGCAAAAAATACTTTGCTATAACCGAGGTTCGCTATATCCGTAAAACGAATTTGGTACAATAATATAACAAATTCGTTACATAAAAGGTGCTTTTGCTTACCATAAATATTTGACAAGTCAACATTGCAGAACAGGAAGTGTACTGATTTGAACTGTACTTCACTGGAAGTTTGTGAACTATCTGACCGCTAGTTTATCCTTATCATTTGTTTACTGAATAAAGCATGTTGAGTAAACTACTCTACTGTACTGTTTTACAAAATAAATAAAAACCAAATTAAGTGTCCCTGATCGGTGGCGCTGTTTCAACAGCGATGAGTTTAAAGTCTGATATGAAGTAGACCTTTTTTTTTTAAATAATTTTCAATGGCTTTTTTAATTTCAGTATATTTCTATATTGTTTTTAGCTCTACTGGCCAAGGGCCAGCAGACCTTATGGGATGGTGTGTTGTCCGTCTTCCGTCGTCCGTCCGTCCGTTAACTTTTGCTTGTGTACACTCTAGAGGCCACATTTCTGATGCAATTATCATGAAACTTTGTCAGAATGTTTGTCTCAATGAAATCTCGGTCAAGTTCAAAAATGGGTCATGTGGGGTCAAAAACTAGGTCACTAGGTCAAATACTTGAAAAAACTTGTGTACACTCTAGAGGTCATATTTGTTACCCAATCTTGATGAAACTTTGTCAAATTGTTTATCTTAATTATATCTTGATCAAGTTCGGAAATGGGTCACATGAAGTTAAGAACTAGGTCACTAGGTCAAATATTGGAAAAACCTTGTGTACACTCTAGAGGCCATATTTTTGACCCGAGCTTGATGCAACTTTGTCAGAATGTTTGTCTTAATTATATCTTGGTCAAGTTTGAAAATGGGTCACATGGGGTTAAAAACTAGGTCACTAGGTCAAATACTTGAAAAACCTTGTGTACACTCTAGAAGCCGTATTTCTGACCCAATCTTGATGAAACTTTGTCAAAATGTTTGTCTTAATTATATCCTGGTCAAGTTCAAAAATGGGTCACATGGTTTAAAAACTAGGTCACTAGGTCAAACTTTGGAAAAACCGTGTGTACACTCCAGAGGCCATGTTTTTGACCCGATCTTGATGCAATTTTGTCAGAATATTTGTCTCAATTATAGCTTGCTAAAGTTCGAAAATGGGTCACACAGGGTCAAAAACTAGGTCACTAGGTCAAATACTTGAAAAACTTTGTGTACACTCTAGAGGCCATATTTCTGACCCGATCTTGATGAAACTTTGTCGACATGTTGTCTTAATTATATTTTGGTAAAGTTCGAAAATGGGTCCCATGGGGTCAAAAACTAGGTCACTAGGTCAAATACTTGAAAAACCTTGTGTACACTCTAGATGCCATATTTTTGACCAGATCTTGATGAAACTTTCTCAGATTGTTTATCTGAATTATATCTTGATCAAGTTTCAAAATGGGTCACATGGGATCAAAAAACTAAGTCACTAGGTCAATATTGGAATTTGCTTGTGGGCACTCCAGAGGCCACAATTTTGACCCCTATTCAGCTCACCAGAGCACGGTACCGGATGGAGTAAACTTGAACAATCTTTTCAAAAACTAAAATGCCTAGCCCTAGAGCATTTATTGCTTTGCAGCATGTGATGGACCTGTGACAATTCTGCCCTGTTCATCGGGAGCCTTACCCTGGGGGTCACATGTTAACATACAGTTATGTAAGCAATACTTGAAAAATCTATATGTCACAAACAAGGCCTATAGCTTTCATATTTGGTATGTAGTACCATCTAGCATTTGCTATAAGCTTATGGTCCTCTACCAATTTTGTTCAAATGGTGACCCTGGGGTCACATTTGGCCCCACCCCGGGGGTCACAGTTTACATAGGCTTGTATAGGGCAAAACTTTAAAAAATCTCTGGAACTGCAAAAGTCAGAGGTTTAATATTTTGCATTTGTTATAAGCTTATGGTCCTCTACCAAGTTTGTTCAAATGGTGACCCAGGGGTCACATTTGGCCCCAACCCGGGGGTCACAGTTTTACATAGGCTTGTATAGGGAGAAATTGAAAAAAATCTTCTTCTCTGGAACCACATGGTACAGAGCTCTCATTTATTACATGTACCATCAGCTTATGGTCCTCTACTAAGTTTGTTCAAATGGTGACCGTGGGGTCAAATTTGTCCGTGCCCCGAGGGTCACACTTTTACATAGACTTATATAGGACTTTTTTTTATTATTGCACCAGTAATATATTAAAACTAATAAGACGAAATAGTGAATACTTAAAATTTTATTGATGTAAATGTCACCAGGGTAAAAGTAACAAGAGGTCAATGACCTTGAAGCTCTACTGATTGATTTTGATTTCAGGAAGTAGTCGCTACAAACTGTTTTTTTGAAAATCTATTTTTAGCTGTGGTGGCCATCTTGAATTTCCGGCCGACCTGAAATTTTGCTAGGATCAATTAGACATCAAGAGCAACATTCCTGTGAAGTTTCATAAAAATCCATCAAGTAGTTTCAGAGGGGTAGTCGCTACAAGTTTTCATTATATAACTCTATGTAAACAAAGATGGCCACTGACAGCCATGTTTAACATTGAATCAAAATAATGTTCGACTCGGATAACCATCATGTCATGCTGATCATTTTAGAAAAAGTCTCTTATAGTTTTCAAGAAGTAGTCGCTACAAACTTATTTTTTAAAAATCTATTTTTAACTGTGGCAGCCATCTTGAATTTCTGGCCGATCTGAAATTTTGCTAGGATCAATTAGACATTAAGAGCAACATTCCTGTTAAGTTTCATGAAAATCCGCCAAGTAGTTTCAGAGGAGTAGTCGCTACAAGTTTTTACTATATAACTCTATGTAAACAAAGATGGCCGCTGGCAGCCACGTTTAACGTCGAATCAAAACGATTTTTGATAAGGACCAACATCATGTCATGCTGATCATTTTAGAAAAAGTCCCATATCAATATCACTTATAGTTTTCAAGAAGTAGTCGCTACAAACTTGCATGAAAATCTATTTTTAGCCATGGCGGCCATCTTGAATTTCCGGCCGACCTGAAATTTTGCTAGGATCAATTAGACATCAAGAGCAACATTTCTGTGAAGTTTCATGAAAATCCGTCAAGTAGTTTCAGAGGAGTAGTCGCTACAAGTTTTCATTATATAACTCTATGTAAACAAAGATGGCCACTGGCAGCCATGTTTAATGTCGAATCAAAATAACGTCGACTCGGATAACCATCATGTCATGCTGATCATTTTAGAAAAAGTCCCATATCAATATCACTTATAGTTTTCAAGAAGTAGTCGCTACAAACTTGTATTTTGAAAATCTATTTTTAGCCATGGCGGCCATCTTGAATTTCCGGCCGACCTGAAATTTTGCTAGGATCAATTAGACATCAAGAGCAACATTTTTGTGAAGTTTCATGAAAATCCGTCAAGTAGTTTCAGAGGAGTAGTCGCTACAAGTTTTCATTATATAACTCTATGTAAACAAAGATGACCACTGGCAGCCATGTTTAATGTTGAATCAAAATAATGTTCGACTCGGATAACCATCATGTCATGCTGATCATTTTAGAAAAAGTCCCATATCAATATCACTTATAGTTTTCAAGACGTAGTCGCTACAAACTTATTTTTTAAAAATCTATTTTTAACTGTGGCAGCCATCTTGAATTTCTGGCCGATCTGAAATTTTGCTAGGATCAATTAGACATCAAGAGCAACATTCCTGTGAAGTTTCATGAAAATCCGTCAAGTAGTTTCAGAGGAGTAGTCGCTACAAGTTTTCATTATATAACTCTATGTAAACAAAGATGGCCGCTGGCAGCCATGTTTAACGTCAAATCAAAACGATTTTCGACAAGGACCAACATCATGTCATGCTGATCATCTTAGAAAAAGTCCCATATCAATATCACTTATAGTTTTCAAGTAGTAGTCGCTACAAACTTGTATTTAAAAAATCTATTTTTAGCTTTGGCGGCCATCTTGGATTTCACATCAACATGAATTTTTGCTAGGATCAACTAGACTTCATGGGCAACATTTTTGTAAAGTTTTATGAATATCCATCCAGTAGTTTCAGAGGAGTAGTCGCTACAAATAAAAGTTAACGGACGGACGGACGGACGGACGACGGACGCCGCACCACGGCATAAGCTCTGCTGATCTCTGATCAGTAGAGCTAAAAATGATACTGCATATATAAATCAAGACAGCCATTTCAAATATTTCAAGATTGCCGTGTGTCCCTTTAAAGGTTTTAATACACAAATTTTGTTCTGACTAGTTCTCCTGAACCCCTGGCCGGATTTAAACGAAGCTTTTTAGGGATGATCAATTCCATGTCTAGTTGTGCAAATCATTGCCGTATTCTGGTTAAATGATTTTTTTTGGCAGAATTATGACCCTTTAAAGGTTTTAGTACACAAACTTTGTCTGATCTACTTCTTATTTTGTCTTTATGTAAAATGTACGTACATTACATACTAAAACTTACAGCAAAATTAATTCCGGAGTGAATAATTTCATAAAACATTTAAGAAAGCCATAAATTGTAGTACGACTCAATTCATCAATGGTATAACAGCCAGTAGAGCGTTCACAGGCCCTCTTGGGCCTCTTGTTTTATCATGAACTTATATAATCAAGAATTTGTACCTAATAGATGCTCACGCTTTAGAAATTATATCAAACAAGCTGTCAAAAAAAAGTTGTTAAAACCATTTAATTCTAGTGCAAATACCACTTCACAGGTAAATCAATACGGTGCCTTTGACAAAGTCGTGAAAACTCAAATAATAGTTTACTCTGGATTGGGGAACTGAATTTTTTTCACTATGACCTAGTATTCACTATAACCGAGTATTCATATAACCGAGTTCAGTGTAAGTGAGTTTTACTGTACTAGCGTTTAACACATAAATCAGTGGTATGAGGCACTCCATGTCTGCGTAAATGCTTGACTTTTGAGGCCTTGTTTATTTATTGGGAAATTAAGTTTAAAGTGATTATTCTGCCTAATTGCATAGCAGAAATATGGCACTAATTGTCTCTATGAGTTCTTCACATGTCAGTAATACAGGAGTGATAATATATTGCCAAAGAAATATGTGAAGTTTCAATCCATTATGTGAAGTAGCTTTCAAGATACATTCAAGCTTACACACATAACTTTAACCCTTAACCCGCTACGCACGACTATAATAGCCTTTGTGTCCATTGTAAACCCAGATCAGCCTGTGAGTAAATCGCCAAAGGAGAGTCCATTATATATATGTAGCAGGTTAAGGGTTAACCAGGGCAAGCAGACTCAGATCTGACGACGATCAAGTGGCCACATTAGCTTTTTTCTCCACCAAAAAAAATTGAGCTTGGTTTAATGGTATAAGTATAGCTTGTTGTAGTCAAGTATCACATAAATACAATATACCTCTTGTGACAAGACAAGTCAACATCTCCATGCAAGTTTGCAATGCTTCAATGGGGACATCAACTGATTCTCGACAACACAAGACAACAGTCGACAAATGCATGCATGTTTCCATGCTTCAATGGGGACATCAACTGATTCTCGACAACACAAGACAACGGATATTGGACTATTTTTATGGTTCAGATACAACCATTAACTTACTGATGGTAATACCAATTGAGCCGGGTATATACTTCACACAAATGTTAAGTGCACTATATTATGAGGTTTTAAGGGGATGATGCACTATCTTCAAACAACATTTATTTAAAAGGACTCTGAAAAACTTGAGAAAAAGATGAAAGAATGATCAAATACCATGAAAAACAAAGGATATATGACCTATTGCAAAGTTGCCAAGAAACATAAATGGAGGTGGCCATCTTGGAGCCATGACGTCCTCGCACATTTTTACCATATATGGCATACTGACAAAATATCTTTTAATGCAAAGAAAATCCATGCACTTATGTTTCTTTGCAAGTTTAATCGTGTTTGAAAATAGTGCATGATCCCCTTTAAAATGACAAAGCGCACAAACAGCTATACACCATTTCGAATGTAATGTATAATATTCACTCACCTATTTTGATTGGAAATCCTGCCGGCAGTTGCAATGTTATAAAGTCTTTTAACTTTTTAAAATGTGCATTACTAGCAGACATAAGATCTATAATGGGGACCACCTGCTCCTGTAGAGACAGTGGGAATTCTTCACACAACCACAGGGTGGCTTTAAACTTCTGAGTTTTAGTAGTCTGATCCCGCGGGCGGCCTATATCACGTTGGCCTAAGTCTATATGTTTATTGAAGTATTCCTCCGGTGTAATACAACACGGATTGTTGGAGGCTGATATGATCTCCTGAATAAAACATAGGAAACAGAAATGTGAATTTACTTAATAGTGTGTATTTAAACAAAGAGATTTAAAAAATCTTTGTATGTTTATTTGCACAGGTGGCTGTATCGGTGTTGGGAATTTAAAAAAAAAAATTAAAAAAAATTGTGTTATTTGTTGAAAACAAACATATTTTAAGTTTTCCTGAAAATAAATATCCCAGAGTAGACTACCGGTACATACTCTGGGATGTTTTTTTTCAGGAAAACTTGAAATAACACAAAAAAAATAAATCTTTTCTTTTTTTTTTAGTTCCCAACACCAATACAGCCACCTATGTACTGTATAGATGCAAACAATTTAACATCACTTTTTTAACAATCTGTCAGTCATTTCATGGCGGTGTCTACTTGTAGCAGTGAGCTCAATGCTCAACTTTATAGTGCTGCCCATACTGGAATACCAGTCCGTAGACTCGTGACATGATACCCCACCCAGACACATGCTATTGACACTGAGCCGAACAGTCCTAGAACTACCTTTCATATGCTGAAAGTCATCAAATCTGTGTAAATTGTTACATGCATATTTCAAATCAAGTTAATTTCTGAAGCCTTCATAGCAGAAAAAAGTATGAATGAATTAATATTTTAATCAATAATCTTTTGATATTCAAGACAAAACCAGCAATACCTTTAGTAATCAGGAAAAACGTCTTACCCCATTTGAGGCCCCTTCTGTCGTCTTGCTATGCTCTTCAGCAACCCCTAGGAATGATTCTATTGGAGATTTGTTAGTTTTCTTACATCGTTCTTTATCCTGCTCTGTCATGTGTTCCATACGTGTTTTGGTTATAAGCTCTACATTAGAGGCGCTAAATACCTGCAACCATGAAGATCATTTTCAGAATATAAGGATCTTAAAGCCATGAATTTGTTTCTTTTTTACTTACACATATATATACAGTTAAAGGAACACTGTCCGTAAGTAAGCGGATCTTGAGCATAGCCAGATAACTGTCTGATTTTTATTCAGTGAAATGGAAACATGAGCATAGACCCAGATAAGTATGTAGTAAAACATTCATGAGTTTGAGAAAAAAGAAGTTTTATTTATTATTTGTAAACAATGTGGGACCCACATTATTTACATTTTTTGCTGTCAGACCATTAGCGCATTAAGTTTTCTATATAGTACCAGTATGTCTTATCTAGCCCGGTTAGCTCAGACGGTAGCGAGCTCGACTATTGCAAAGTTTGATTATTATTACCCTCGAGTGTAATTTTAATGTGGGTTACAAGTTCAACCCCATGAAGCGATACTTCTTTTTTTGTACCACTATTCTGTCAAACAATCTTGGTTTTATTCAGTAAATATTCAACAATGGCTGGTGTGATATGTTTGTCAACGTAATTATTTTGTGTTTTATAAGCTAAAAGTTACGGACATTGTCCCTTTAAGGACACAACTTTGTAAAGCATGCTTCACATTACGTGGTCCCGTCTTACTTCCATTTAGAGACGGGAAAGACTATATTAGCTGGATTTTATAACGGATATTTCGACAATAAAACATGTTTAAAAACATTTTTTACTGAAAACGTGATAACCTGTTAGGGATGTACCTATCAAATGTTTTAATTTTACAATATGCAAACTGTTTAAGCCAAAATTAAGATTTTATTTCATACCCCAACCAACCCTGTTTTTGCTTCTTGGAGAAAGGGTTGGATGGGGTATGAAAGTTAATACTCGGACCACATAATGAATTTTGCTCATTGTCAATCTAAGGTTGCATTGGAACCAACCTTTGCTCATTGATCTTCTAATACAAGTTGTGGGGAAGTCAAAAGCTGTTTACTTAAGTGATTGTTTTCTTGGTAACACAATCACTTAAGTAAACAGCTTTTGACTTCCCCACATATTTTGACAATAAAAGGCAACAACTCTACATGCATCAATTTTGCTTATATTCACAGCCATCCTTATCTTATTGAAACACAACCCTTCAAATACAGTTTGATAAAAATCCAAAACCATTTTCTAAAGTTATTGTGTAAACAAGTTGGAAGTTTACTGATGGACACTGGACAAGTGCCATGATATAAAAATGTATAAAAATACAACAAAATGTTCCTACATACCTACCATATTTGTTAAACCTCACGTTTTTTATTTGGCCTGAGCAATTTTGTTTCCCAATATAGTCAATACATAGCTTGATTCCCTGCCATTCACAATTATATATCTTTAATCGTTACATACCTTTGATTCTCTGCCATTTACGGTTTCGGTCCTATCACTTCTCCAGCCCCATATCCCTGATTTATTTCTGTAATAAAGGATCCAATACAGTCTGTGTTATGTTATATTTGCACAGATCTCCCGTCAGATAGGATATTGAAATAAAACTAATTTTCATTTGTCCCAACAGTTTCAAAGGTTTAATCTGTTATTAAAGAAAAACATTTAATAGTCTCCCAGTTATATCAGGGCTATTCCATTAAAACATACATGGGACCCCAGGAAGGCACTTTTGAAACTGAACACCCATCCATAGATGCAAAATTGAGTTTAAAGAACCAAAGTTTAGAAAATAGTGTTTACACATAGATGTTTCTACAATTGCCTTCCTGGGGTCCTGGGTATGTTTAAATGAAATAGCCCTCATTATTCAAACCAACCTATCAAAGTAGAACTATCACTGAAGGTGATGAATACCCCCTCTTTTTTTATTCTGTTGAACAAAGGGCCATAATTCTGTAATAAATTAGTAATCAACGATGGGTGATGTAGAAGGACATTAGGTCATCAGTTGTTATGAGTATATGAAGTTTGGGAACAACCCATTCAAAAGTGTTTGAGAAATACTATTGTTTGGGGCGCTTGTTTCAGCCAAAGGTTTTTCTGAAGTAACTTGAGCAATCTAAATAACACGTACATCGGTTATATATCATTAGAACTGTAATTTTTAGTGGTGACTAAAACTACTTTACTTTTGAAAATCGGTTGAGAAATAAATATTTTACAGCCAAAATGCTTTTTTTGATGGGGCTTTTTCTAATATGTAAATTCCTTGTTGGTGTTACAGCAGAAAATTACGAAATTTCAAATAACTTCAGTATTCCTTCATATTTTGCTATAAAACTTTCGAGGTGTCTTAATTTACTGATATCCAACAATTTAAACCCATTTTTGGATAAAATTTCTAAAAAAATATATTTTTCAAATTTTTCATTGAAAATGACCCATCAAAAACAGGTTTCGCACATGAAACTTTTATTTCTAAACCGATTTTGAAAAATAAGGTATTTTTATTTACCACTAAAAATGTCTGTTTCACTTATATACAACTTATTTAGGTAGTAGATTAATTTTATCATTAAAGTCCAAAAAACCTTTGGCTGAAACAAGCGCCCCAAACAATAGTAATAAAAACCTGTATGTGTTTCACTTTGTGAAAGGTGGGGTATAACTATATTTTTTGGATATCTACACATGTATGATGTATATACTTATGCGGACAATATAAAAGCAATCAAAATTTGCAGACAACATTACACATACCTTTCAAATGATATTTTCTCTGTGTCTAGATATGTAGTAACTACGGGGTTAGTAAGGCGTGCTGCCACGGACTCCCTTGAGGGTTGCATGGCCTGGATGTCGGGTGGATCCACCTGAATCTGCATCATCTCCGAGAAAACCTCCTGCTGATCATGATCTACCTCCATCAAGGTCGCCGAATTACCTTCAGTGAAACGCGTATGGTTAATTACGGCGTTATATCTGATGTATTTATTTTACAGATATTTAAGGATGAGAACTACCATGCTTTCAAGAATTAATAAATGACACACACCAGATAGATATAGAGTTTAATTAACATTGTTGTTGTGATACGGGGAAATAATTCCCGAGTGAGGTAGATTCTTGCGATATAGAAACAAATGCGACTGCGCACAGGTTTCTTTATCACAAGAATCTTTCTCAAGAGGGGATTATTTTCCGTATCATGACAACAATGTTTATTAACTATATATTATATATTCTGTGATGAATTTCTTTCCAATTATCAATATTTTTAAACCAGTTTGCCTTTTTACACAAGTTTGCATGAGAACGCCAAGACGACGTTACGTCATACAAACAAATCAAGTGGAACCGGAACTCTTCGTTAATTTCTGTAATCGGTATTTCCTAGTGGCGGAATCTGACGAAGACGTCCGTAAAACAAACACTGACGGAAAAAGGCCGAGCAATGTTCCGTACTGCGAAATATATCCCAGTGGGAGATATTTCACAGTAGAGCAAATGAGTAGATATAGGTTTTCTATTCCCAGTATTTCCTATACAAATCACAGACAAATATGTAATATAAATTAATAAAGCATTCACACAGTTCCATAGCCAGAAATACTGCAGTTTCCCCTCTTAACAATGTTCAAAAGATTGTTAAAGACTCAACCTGACAATTAACCCCTTTATCTGCCACAGTCGAAAACATGGCATTTGTACAAACAGTGTCAATCCCAGATCAGCTTGCACATAATGTGATGGCTGATCAGGGTTTACGCTGTTCGTCACTCAGTAAAAAGGTTTTCCATAACACCGTATACATAAAATATTAGTGGAAGCATCGCAAACCTGTAAATTGAGAAAATTAAAGGAATGAAGAAATAACATAGCTCTAGTTTAATGATATTGAACCATACTGAATTTTATATTATATATTTTACTTGCAAAGACGTGTACTGTTTATGGTTTAAACACCAAACAGCATGACAATCTTGAACTGTTTGGTAAATGGGAGTTGTCCCCCATGCTTGGCTGTTATTGTTACTTGGGCATCGAATAGAATAGATTTTTTTTCTCTTTTGCTCACTCATAAATTTGTATAAAACAGCAATATGTGTGGATAGGTGGAGTATGTTTCCCTTTGTTAGTTTGACTAATAACACTAAGTATAAGGTTTCACTTACAATACAATAGGTCTATTCTTTCTCTCTTTTTCTACATGACCCATTAATCCAAATAGACGACCATCACATGTCAGACAATCAATGTCCTGACTTAATTCAAAATTAATTTTTAATTTCATTATTTCCTCAATTGATTTTATTTTGAAGTAGACATACATGTATTATAATTATACAGGTACGTTTGCTGATAGTATTATAAAAGAAAGATGAAACAATCATTAAATGATATAAACATATGTCACCTGTTCCTTTGAATATATAACTCCTGCTCCCTCGCTGCCAGCTGGTGTTGTCAAAGCCAAGCAGAGTTGTGTCAATTCTCACATTGGATCCTGGAATAAATACAGACAGATAAACCATCAGATGTGTATTAAACTTTTCTTTATCATGTATGAAGTTATTAAGAATTGAATTTAAATACAAAACATGTAGCTCAAAAATAAATAAGGAATTAGTTTCATATTCAGAACCATTGTCAAAGGGAGTATCTAACATGGTTTATTAAAACACTTATTGAGTAGGTTTTAAAATTTCTATCAATACCTCGGACGTCACATACATTAACACGTCATTTTAAACGCCAGAAAACATGCTAACCATTGTGATGTCAGTTTTAAAACAACAACGCAATGGAATACGTTATTTTAAAATGCGTTATTTTAAATGATGTTACATTCCAATTTATTTAATAGGATGAAGCTGCATATTGTTCCTGTTTAATGTTGAGAGATGGGCCAATGCCATGTACATAGGACCACAAAGTATGTTGATATCTACATGGGCCAATGCCATGTACATAGGACCACAAAGTATGTTGATATCTACATGGGCCAATGCCATGTACATAGGACCACAAAGTATGTTGATATCTACATGGGCCAATGCCATGTACATAGGACCACAAAGTATGTTGATATCTACATGGGCCAATGCCATGTACATAGGACCACAAAGTATGTTGATATCTACATGGGCCAATGCCATGTACATAGGACCACAAAGTATGTTGATATCTACATGGGCCAATGCCATGTACATAGGACCACAAAGTATGTTGATATCTACATGGGCCAATGCCATGTACATAGGACCACAAAGTATGTTGATATCCACATGGGCCAATGTCATGTACATAGGACCACAAAGTATGTTGATATCCACATGCACATGTACAAACAACCGACGAAGCAATAGCAGGGGCGGGACTTCCTCAAGGTTACAGGAGCAGAGTTATGTGGTCGATTACTGAAATCAAAAACTTTTCAGTTAAGCAGCAAGCACAGTATGCAAACTGGAAGACAACCCATGCACACCCACATTTTTCTAAGCTACTTTAGTTCTCGTCATTACAATTCGAAACTGACTTTGTAAATATACACAACTGTAGAGCCTGTAACTACTCACCAGATTTCCACACCCTGTAAGTATCACTGGGGCACATTCTGGATACCAAAGGCACTGTGCAAATATATAAATGTCTTAATTAGCTTGGTTCAATCTGTAATTTTTCCTTACCATCATTTTGAATTTTGAGTTTATACCCATGTAAAACTCATTCGACACATACTAGTATTTAACATTGGTTATTTAATAGTGCCTTGATTAATTTTTAAACACAACGGATATAATATATAAAGTATTAGGTGAAAGATGTATAACAGAATATGTCATGGAGGAATGAAGTGCAACAAGGCACATTAGGTAGGACAAATGCAGCTAAAATAGAAATATTTATTATTAAAATTATTAATCAAGTTGGCAAAAATTAGAGCATCGTATAATTTGTACAGAGTTTAATCAACTCACAAATAAATTAGACAAATGTGAGATAATTTGTTCCCTAAAAGTTTTGTTTTTTATAAACTTCAGCTTTTTAAATCAAATTTGTACATGTAGAGTATATAACTACAGACAGTACAACTTAATGACATGTACTTAAACAGTGAGTGCCAATTATATGCCAGTTTATTATTAACATACCCCAACTGGTAAACTCCCATTTCATCTCAACATAGAAATCGGGAGACTGAAAAAAATAAAATATTACAGTTTTAACAAATAAAACTAATTACTGAAAAACAACAACTACATATTATTAAAAGAAACTAACCCGCCAAATAACGGAACAATTACACTTAAGAAAAGGTTTATCAAAACTCTATCGTGTTTAGGTCATATAATAATGCGTATGTGCCAATTAAAACTATGGAATTTTTTTACCGTTTTTTTGAGTTGGTAACTCTTAATTTGATGCACCTGTTTCAGGGTTTGCCATGGCTGGTTAAAGCCGTTTATATTGTGTCTATAGATTTGGATTCTCAAAATATGTAAGTTATATATATATACACCTCGTCATCAGTTGGTTTAGAAACGGTGTACATCTGTTTTTATATTTGGCTGTTGTTGGCGGGATATCTACTTTAACAGAAAAATGGACTGAAATATTGTTATTTGCTTGCTTAGCCACACTTTTACCATGTTTTCGAAGGCTAATATCATTGGTTCCATATTGAACATTATTAAAAGAACATGTTTATGACTTAAATAAAGGGCCAGTAAGAGTCAATTAACAGAACATTGTCTCATCACTTAAACAAGTGAAATGATACTTAATTAATCATTTAATGTAGGTCAAGATAACGTTCATTTAGATTGCAATGTTGATGTCAGTAAGTCTTCACTTATACAAAATATTATTATAGAAAATTGAACCTGTATAATCAGAAATAATCATTTAAAACTAAGGATAACATAATATAACATCACTTGAACACATACACTGTAACATTACGTGGTCCCGCCTTAATTCCATTAAGCGATGGGAAAGTTTATACACTCAAGAGATATGAAAACGCAACACAGGAATTTTCGCTATATATTGTATGTGTAATATGCTGCTGTTAATCGAATGGTACATGGCTACGTTAGACCTTTCCTTTCGGAGAAAAAGACTAAAACAACACATAACACGCTATTAGTATTCCTTCAAAGTTTCATTATTGACAGAGTACCATTTGGCTCAAGCATGTGAGCAAACTTAGGATGGATGCAAAATTTTGCAAACCCTTTACGTTAAATACAGTACTGAAATGGCTAGATTTTTCACAGAGGAACTTCACCATTTATGAATTTCTTGATAAAAAATGTGTACTGTGATGAAAACGTCTACAAAATCACTGTTGTGTCTTTTTTCTAACTAACTGCTACTTTTTTTTTACAAAACATCTTGGGATTTCTTTGGAATATTATGTGGAATTAAGTGAACAGTATATACAATATATAGCGGAAATTCCCGTGTTGCGTTTTCATATCTCGAGTGTATTAACAGGATTTTATAATGGATATTTCGACAATAAAACACGTTTGTTTTTATATGAAAACATGCGATAGGCTGTTTAAAATTACCTATTAAATGCTTTAATATTACAATATGCAAACTTTTTAAGCCGAAATTAAGGTTTTATGTCATACCCCAGCCAACCCCGTTTTCTCTTCTTGCAGAAGGGGTTAGAGTATGAAAGTTAATACTCAGACCACGTAATGACACAGAAAATATGAAATTGTAAGTGCCAATTATATGCCAGGTTATTACTGATTGGAGTCACAATAATGTCCATAATCTACGTGTAACATCAAATATTGCAGCTGAATTTATTCCATATTTAGACTCCATTTCAATTTCTCAAAAACATAATTACAGTCATATATTTACCTCCTTGAGTTTCTGCAGTAAGTCTGGCACACCGACTGTACGTTTGGTGTATCTCTGGTGATCTCGGTACTTCAGTACGAGCTGTACCAACTCTGGGTCACCTGTCGCCACTGCCTCATGCAGAACTGCAATATTTTATATACTGTATAGATACTGAGCAAAAATAAAAATTACCCTCTGTTAATGCCAGTTTTCAAGACAGTATTGATAAAACAATGTTTGATGTTTACAAGCACCCTTAATTGAGAACAAAATATACCATTAAACAGTTCCAAGTTTGCCAAGTAATAATTTGTTACGGATTATATCAAACTTCAAAGGGAGGTAATTTGATAATTGTGGATAATCAAAAGCTGCTATCTATAAAAGTTGTGTAATGTTTGTGATTTTTTTTAGGTAAGGAACCAACGGAAAATATTGTCAATGTATGCAACAATATTCAAAAGTTGACAATGATAGATTTGAAAAGAAACTGTAAAATAGATTCCAGATATTTTTCAGGTGATTGCAAACGACGTACAAATGTGTTACCAATGTTTCATTGATACTTTTATTGGGATAGTCATGATCTCATATCGCTATATTAGTCAAATACATTAAGAATACTGTTCAGGTGTTTTCATTACTTATTCATCATCCTTTCTAGTTGTGTTTGGAATGTTTTGTGATTCGAGTAATCCCACAGCATATTTAAATTTTAGATATCTGAAGAAATGTCATTGATCACATATGTACATGTACGGGTATATGACCATCCTTTTCCTGTGCTTCGACGATCTACACAGATTTTTTAAGTGAGTTTGTACATGTATGTTGGTCAGACAGTCAGTTGCAATGGAAAAGGGCAGAAATCATGTAGGACAGAATTATGTAAGGGTCACTAAATAGTCCAGGAAGGCTGGATCTTTGAGTGGGTAGGTAGCAGCATGGCTGACAAACCATTCCCTTAGCACTTTCTATTGCTACTGTTACACTATATACTCACCTGACCAGAAAGATTTATTTTCTGCATTTGCATCAGCATCATATCTCAGTAGGACTTTTGCGCTCTCAAGGTTTCCAAGAGCCACAGCCAGATGTAGTGGAGTACGGCCACGGGGGTCACGTTTCTCCGTGTCATGCTGCTGTAAAATAATGAATATATACTGCGAGTTGGTCAAATAGTCCAAGTGGTCTATGAGAAGTTGTTTAAGCAACATTTAACGGACTTCGGTCTGACGGATAAAAAGGGTTCAAAAATGCTCACATTGAGCCTTTGGCTCATTTGAGCTGAAAAGTGAATTGAGGAATAAACTCAAAAGGTGTTCTTCTGAACATTTGTGTCGCCTGCCATGAGATTATTTCAGCTAGGTTAATCTACTATAAAAATTTGAAGAAGGGGTGCACTCCTTTATGAGTCGAACTATAAAACTGTAGACAATGGGTGCATTCTATACAAGTTGAGCTGAAACATTGAGCTGAATTTTTTTTTATACCGAGTCACTGTGGCCTTGACCTTTGACCTAATTGCACCAAAATCAATAGGGCTCATCCTCTCACCACAGACAATCATACTATCAAGTTTGAAGAAGGTAGGTGCCATCCTTTACAAGTGATTGAGCAAAAATCATTATCAGTTCAAAGTGAAGGTGACCCCAAATCGGAAGCAGTTTGAATACCCTTCACAAGTTATGCAGCAGGGAAAAAAAGTTGTTACTGGATCCCAGTGACCTTGACCTTTGACCTACTGATCCCAAAGCCAATAAGGGTTTTCCTCTCACTCAGTCTCATCAAGGAAAATCAATTATAAAGTTTGAAGACTGCTGCATTCTATCTACTTTAACACAGACATTTCAAGCTCCAACTTACACTTTTCTACAAAGTAGTCCAGGACTTGATAGAGATCCCCTACTCTGAGTACCTGCATGTCTCCCTCTACCACACCTACAAGAGCACTACATTCTAAGAAGTTTCAACACCGTTCTGCTAAGATGGACACATACAAGTATTTTTTTGAGAACTGTTCCTGCTTGGAGCATTCTCCCAGCTGCTGCAGCTGAGGACACTCCTTGGTATACTTTAAGAGGGAGCTTTCCGCTCTCAGCCGGTTAATCAGGATCTCTTAACTAAACCTACTAAGAATCAAGTGACGATGTGAAGCTGTGTCAACGGGGACACACTTGTCCCTGGTACCGCCACGGAAGCTGGACTGGTTCATACCAGATGGATCTATGTAGGTTAAGACAACTTATCTGATTTGTTTTCCTTTTATTAGTCTAAATCTTCTTATTTGTGTATTTATTGACACTTATAGCAAAATCTATGTCGAGTTTTCTCTTTATTCTTTATTTCACTTCTTCATATACTAGCTTAATTCTTTAATTTATCTTGTGCTCACATTCATAACCCCTATGCACAAGCCATTTTGCGTTGAATGATTGTCAACCTTTGACAGGCCAACGTAATCATCATATAGATGTACTAGACCTATAATGTTTGATCATGTTCATGATGTTTGATCAATGACTGTAATTACGGATGGCGGGAGGTGTACAGTACTGATTAGGAGGTTTGCCTACACCACAAAAAAACGACCGTCATATAAATTATAACCTTGCATGTGTTGAAAATGACGTAAAACACCATACAAACAAACAAGCCAATGACTGTAGGTGAATTCCTTCAATTATTGAATGAAAACTATTTTCCATTATCGAATCTTAGTGACCTTGACTTTTGACCTACTTACCCCAAACCAATAGGGGTCATTTTTTCACTAAATGTATTTCTCTGGAGTGGCGTCACACTTTCCTTTCTGCTTAACAATCGAGAGACTGATTAATAAAAAATATTGATAACTTCAAGATTGCCGCGTGTTCCTTTAAAAGATCAGTCTTTTGTGTCACTAGCCCGAATTCTTATAAACGCAATGAAAACCTGTACATTTTCCTTTAGTCCGTCTACATAAATTAAAAAAAATCACTAGCCCGAATGACAGTTTACTAGCCCCGGGCTTCAGGCTAGTGGGTTAATTCGAAGACTTAAATATCGCGGAAAAACACAAGTTGCATCTTAGCCTCTTTTATTTTAAGTCTGGGGTGCTTATTTTTGTTACATACGGACGTTTATAGATGCACCCCAATACATGTACGTCTCAATGTGTTTGACCAAAAACCGTGTGGACAATTTCTTATATGTCACTGCACGCACCTATGTTTTGTTGTTTAAACAATGCATAGTACCCAGATTTAAACTAACGTATTTCATATCAAAAGGCTTTTGGATTAAAATTTTAGTGTGAAATTAACAAGGACAACACGTGCGATTTATATCTGTCATAATGTAAAAGTCATCATTTTCACATGCTTTTTTAGACAATAAAAGTATAACATCTGAATTTTAAAATATATACAGTAACCATGGATGAATAAAGTTAAGTTCATTCTATCAATCACTATTAAGTCATTAATAAAATAAACATTATATCTTCAGCAAACAAGCTATAAAGATCGGATTGTATTGATTTGGTAAATTCTTGGACGGCGCCATTTTTAAAATGCAGTGTTGGGGCACCTTACTAATTTTCATATATGTCCGCCTAGCGGAGGACTTTTTAAAAAAGATTTTTTGATTCATCAACAGGCCATGGAAAAAATTCATTGGCCGATTGTCCGCTGATTATAGGTGAACTCTGAACTTAACTATCTCAGCAACCAATGGAAAGGAATGTTTGAGGAATGTTTCACTGAAAAGAAGAATCATTAGGCCTAAAGACAAAATATTTGTTTCCTGTTACCCGACCGACCGTGATTTTTACTCCCCCGACCATGTTTTTTTCATAACAGTATTTTTTTTTATAGCGGTTAAAAAATCGCGACGATAACGACACAAATGAATTATTATACCAGTCCCGTCGCCTAGCAACGATCGTTTCCTTTTTCGATTTTCATCGCATACATCTTTTTGGCATTGAAAATTTTTGATTTCATGTTCGCTTTTCTCATCAGAATCAAGCATACGAAGTCAAAAACATAGATAAATCTAAAGATAAATGTTTTAATTTACTTGTTGCGAAGAAATAAATTCAAAATCGATTGAAAATTGGGTTATACACACGTTTTACCTGTGACCCACATACGCAAATTATAAAAAATGTCCACCACTTGCATTCAATATCATCATCAGGTTTTGTTTTTTCACAGCATACTTCCCCTAGCCATAAGTTTGATTCTTACAAATATTATGTTTGAAATTTCTGAGGATAAATATTATTTTAAAACTAAGGCCATAATAAATTAATTGCTAGTTTATCATCCAAATTTATTTCAAAATAGGGGTGGGGGTGAATTTTTTTTTTTTATTTTATACGACAAATGGAATATTGCCTAGTGTTTTACACTTTCAGGCACATACTAATTTAAAAATTTAAACTTTTTCAGATGTTAAATATGGTAAAGATCGGATAAAAAATGAAGTAACTACAGATTTAACAAAGGAAAATACAATATAGCATTTTTCAACAAATCAAGGGCCATAACCTGTCGTTACTAACTAGATCTAGCTGGTTTTTCGAACTTGTCCAAAATTTCATTTATATACCATGCTTTGCACAACTAGACATCATACTGAGGCTTTCTGCTAAATTTTGTAGAAATCCAACAAGCCGTTTAGTAGTAGCGCCGACAAGAAATTTAAAGTAAAAATGTCAAAGTGCCATAACTCCGTCTTAAATCAGCAAACTGGAACAAAAGCGCGAAATGCACAACTAGACATCTTAGCGATGCTTCCTGCCAAGTTTCGTCGAAATCCAACAAGGCGTTTAGGAGGAGTAACGCCGACAAGAAATTAAAAAAAAACTCCATCAAAAATCAACGAACCGGAAAAAAAAATGCAATAGGCACAGCAATGCTTCCAGCTAACACGGCATTAACACCAAAAAAAAAGTTTAAACAAAAAAATAATGTAATAAGAAAATTTAATTAAATTTTTTATATCTACAAATAATAAAAAAAACAACAACATCTGGTAAAGTTTGGTAAAGATCAGATGAAAAATGAAAGCCCTATCGTATTAACGAAGCAAAATATAGTATTTTTAACTAAATCAAGGGCCATAACTCCGCTGAAGTTATAATTACACAGCTACACACCAAATATTAATTACAAACATGGACCCTTTCAAAAGTTATTGAGCGGAAACCAATTTGTTGCAGAAAATTAAGTCGAAAAGGGGCCACAACTCCTGCATAAAATGGATCTTGACCTGTATTTTATAATTACACAGCTACACACCAAATAATAATTACAAACATGGACCCTTTCAAAAGTTATTGAGCGGAAACCAATTTGTTGCAGAAAATTAAGTCGAAAAGGGGCCACAACTCCTGCATAAAATAAGCAACGTTGACCGAAATCGAACTTGACCTGTATTTTATGCACTAGTTGCATCTTTTCAAATTGCATGAATGGCCACACCACCTTAAAGTTGTTCCAAGTCTTTTTCATCTGCATGACTGTGTACATAACATTTATATTACAAGAACTTAGGATAAAGAGCGAAACCAGAATTAATTTGTCAATTCATATCTTTCACATGACATCATCAAATTAATTTGACCAATCAGTGATCAATAAAATAAAATACCTCCACATTCTGGTAGGGGGTAAACTCGGTGTTTATCGTTGGTGCTCAACTGACTAGTGGAGCGCTGTGGTCTAGTGGTAGAGCGTTGGACCCATGATCCAAAAGTCGTGGGTTCGATTCCCGTCATTGCCATATGCGTTGTGTCCCTGAGCAAGACACTTTATCTGCATTGCTTAGTACTGGTTCTACCCAGGAAGACATCGAGAGTGATTCAAATAAGTTCATAGAGCTTTCGTTACAATCGACGTAAAATAAATAAGTTTAAACTAACTGACTTTAGCCCTTTATAAAACTAGTTTGTAGTGATAATTATATTAACCACCTGCTATCTTCACCGCATGCACGTCGCTGAGTGGGCACTGATGACATTCAGTCTGCTGAAAACTTGAAGCCTGAGCTGAGGTCGAAATGTGGTGTACCATAACCATGAGTATCGAAGCCTAGGCCGAGAGCGATTAGCAGACTGACTGTCATTAGACCGAGAGTGAAGATGTCTCCTGGGTCCCATCACAGCATCTGATGTCTACAGAACCTGAAAGTGAGAAGTCTGCGGGCCGGAGCTGAGATAACATGTGACGCAACCATAATCCCGGTTATCGACGCAAAGGCCGAGGCCTACATTCGCCAGAAGACCGAAGGGGGACAGGACGTCGGGTTGGGTGTGCGGCGCAGGGGTCATACTGTGATGGGTGTGGCCCCAAAACCGGACCCCGACCATATACCAGTAGCGGTTGTAGACAGCACCACTTAGCGGATGTAGGAGCCACCACCAGCCAGACAACACTTCACCGCCGCAGCTACAACTACACAGAGCGAAAGCGACACACCATCTACATACAGACAACAGAATCAACATCACAGCAGCAGCACCAGATCAACCAACACACTCATCTAGAAAAGTCCAGGGACTAGACTCTATTGTGACCATTACGCTCAAGATACCTGTCTACGGTTTGCAGCACTTGTTCTGTATTTGCTGTCGGAGGGACTTTAAACCTTAGAACGACACACACACACACACATAATTATATTAAAAGCTTACAGTTTTGTGTACATCTATGTATCTTCTTTTGGTGCTGTCTGATTTTAAAACACCAATATGGATACATATAATTTAAAGTATGGTCTAATTTTTAATTTTTCATATAGAGATTGAAGATAAAGTCCGAGTAAACCCCTTTATTATCACCTACTGAATATATCAACATCTCGGAAATTTGTAACTAATGACAGGATGTGAAAGTTATGAATTTATAAATGACAATTTTGACAGTTCGGGATAATTTTTATTACCTTTTCTGTTTTTAGTTCTCTTTCAAGCTCCTCATAGTTGTTGTGCCAGACAATCAAATGCAAGGGGAACTCTTCTTTAATCTTTGATGCGGACATGCTATCTCTTTTGACAAAGTATACAACTTTTTTTTTATATCATTGTCACACAAAACTGTTTCTGAGTCATTATATTTTTATTTATTTTTTTTAGCTTCCCGGATTTGTGATTGTCGCAAACAAACCGATCTTGCGGAAGAAAAATAATGCTTTTAATTGAATTTAGATCATTTATCTACACATTTCAGACTAAAATAGTATTGTCTGCATACAGAAAAGACTTGTAATATAAAGTTTGAGAACAAATATATCGATATTAACTTTTACGACATTAAATACGAAACTAAACCATACATACAACACTATTTCGATTATTAATTGTTCCGAAACTAGAATATTTTTTATAAAAGTACGTTTTTATCCGAAATAAAATGCTTCAAATGTGCATATTTAATATATATTTTATGTAAATTTTTATCCGAATCTAAGGCTGCTATTAATGATTTTGATGGAGATGAAAGAGGTCTCAATTAGCCGAAAATAGTGAACATTTGTTTTAGTTCCGGGGTATTATTGTACCCATCAAAATTGTTCTCATGTCCAGGGGGAAGGTGAGGACAGCTGGGGATCAGTGTGCCGACTGTGGTGCATCAGGTATTATATTTTTACCATTTAAACCGAGATCAGGATGTCCAATTATGACTGTTATAAAAGTTTTGTATTTTGACAGTTCAGCTTCTTGGCACATATCTTTGTTTACTGACTCACCTTTCTTTTTATGTTGAAATATATGTTGGATGCGTTTTGTGTAGTGGAAGCTAAGAATAAGGACTGTTCCAGTCATTTTAATTGTCTTAGAGGCTATGTATATTTATTGTAAACTGTCTCTATCAGTTTTAACCACACACATATTAATAATAATATTAATTTGTTATTAGCTCATATAATTTAAGATATTTAAGCGGTGTATTTCTGTGTAGTAGCCATCGGTCTTGAAAGTTTCACATATCTGAGGCGTGAAAAAGAAAGTATAAGTATTCATAATTTTGATAAAGAGTCTCCGTGAAAGATTGGTTAATGGCGTTGCGTTGTAGACCTTCGCCTCTCACCGCTGCGGGTTCGAATCCCCCTTCCCTTTATAAGCAGGAATGTCAAGAAATACAGCTACTTGTACCATTTTTATGAAGTCTTTCATATGACCCAGTTGGGGATTCGTGTTTTTTTTAAAGGACTAATTTCAAAAAGTTAGCAAATAGCTGCCATCCAGTCTACATTCGATTAAGTAACAATTTGCTAAACCACATTTTAAATTCCCTATACAAATTTAAAATAAATACATCAATACATCAAGCAATGTAGCTACTGGTAACATTAAGTCTTTGATATGGCTTGGTTATTTGATGAATTTTAAAGGACTGATTTCACAAAGTTATAATAAACATGTAATACAAGTTATAACAATTAAAAGCCACATGCTGACTCTCACAGTGAGGGTTCCCATTGTATTTAAGGCCACAGGCTGTCTCTCACAGTTAGGGTTCCTGTTGTATTTAAGGCCACATGCTGTCTCTCACAGTGAGGGTTCCTGTTTTATTTAAGGCCACAGGCTGTCTCTCACAGTGAGGGTTCTTGTTGTATTTAAGGCCACAGACCGTCTCTCACAGTGAGGGTTCCTGTTGTTTTTAAGGCCACAGGCTGTCTCTCACCGTGAAGGTTCCTGTTGTATTTAAGGCTACAGGCTGTCTCTCACAGTGAGGGTTCCTGTTGTATTTAAGACCACAGGCTGTCTCTCACAGTGAGGGTTCCTGTGCCATGTTTTTTCCCAGACTGATTGACTAGTCAATCCAGGGCACATATTCATAAAGCAACTTAAGTGGAAAATGTTACTTAAAGTAACACAAGCGCCAAATTTTGCTATAAACCCATTCTTCCAAACTCTACCCATGTGTTGAGGTCACAAAATGATGCATATATGCTTATTAAAAATGTATATGTATCCACGGGTTCATAAAACACCCGCACATGAATATGTGTGAAATGAATTTAGAGTTGGTAACTTTTCATTCGAAGCTTCAGGCAATAACAAAAAGACGATGTTTTTGGCTGGCCGTTTTTCATGTTTATATTGTATTTCTAGAGTTAGGATTTGCAATTATATGTTAGTTTTATATATACCTTATCATTAGTCGAATTTGAAGCGGTGGGCATGTTCTAAAATTCAGTGTTCCCACTGACTTTTTCATTTGGGGATACATGTACCCCTACTGTTAAATTTTGGGGGTACACTACAAATTTAGGGGGTACACTATGAATTTTTAAGATTTTTAAACCTTTCAACATACTTTATTTGCTACTGAAGGCATTACAATACACAGCACAGTGTAATATTCAAGTTGACATTTTTTTTATTATTTTTTTTCTGTGCGTGCATGCACGTACGAGGTCAGTTTTCTGTGCGTGATTTTTTGTTTTCATGCGTGATTCCCTTATTAACCTCTCAGGGACACTAAAATCCATCTATTTTAAGATAAATATTAATGCACCAGTGGAAGCTGGAAAGTTACCATATGATCTTAGCTGTTGGTGAAACAATAAAATCCAATTCAATTCAGTTCTAAACACCTTGTTGAGTATCGTGGAATGCATTCAGAAAAAGTAGGAAAGCTTCAAGTTTCCAAAAAAACAATTGGATATAAAAATAATTGAAGATGTTTTTTTTTATTATCAAAAATGAGAAAATATTTTTCATTCAATGTACATGTGCAACAGCACTTTCTTGGACATGGAAAACAGAAACAGTTTTGTTTGGGCACAGGTCAACGTAGAAATGAAACGGTATTCTGCATGACATAGGTTCAGAGCCTCCTCTGGCCAATTTTTTTCTTGCGCCACCACTTGCGCCAAATGAAAAAAGTTGGAGCCAAATTGGAAAAATTGGAGCCATTTGGCTCTAATGGTCCAAGCCATATTTCTTCTAGAGTTTTATGTATAAATGTATTTTAAATGTGAAATTAAGAGATTTGGTTTATATCTGGTACACTAAGGAATGAAATGAATATAACCAAACAATATTAATAAAAATTATTTATATATATATGTTTTCGAACCCCCAATATCTGGAAAGTTTCTACATCGCATGTTTGCTTAAATCAACTAGCTGAACCTAATGACAGCACGAATCATACATAGAGGCTTTCATTTGATTGTTTAAGATGTATAGGTGGGCCTTTATATCAGTAACAAGTTCAGAACCTGTCGTTTTTTCGTATTTCCGGAACCGCGAAAACTCTTGACATTCGCTTATCTTTACGTCTTTTTTAATTTATTTGGAAAAGATGAACTGCCATATACATTTTAAAAACATATTTTGGCAATGAAATACACATAAAAGCTCCTGGAAACTGATTAATAAACCAGTGTTTTGTGTAAAATGTTTGCATTTTTTTGTGAAATCCAGATTCAGACACCTCGAAATTATGAATGATCAAAAACAAAACAAATGTCAAGTGGATCTAGTCAATCATGTAAAATATGTAAATTAATGAGGTGTGATTTTTGTGTTTGATTGGTTAGAACCTGATTGGCTAGATATTATTCAGTGGTGTAATACTTTATGGTTGCAAGGTGTTACATGAGAGACATGATTACACCACCAGACGAAAACGACAGTCATCAGTTGTTATTTAGGGATTAAGTTAATTACAGGAACACTAAAGGTTATCAGCTTTGTTTGTTTATTTAATGTTAAGTGTTCGGGCGTAGTAGGTGTCAATTGGTTAGTTATTTTGTTTTAGACTACATTCGATGTACACTCGTCACGGTGATTAGTGTTGAGGTCTATTTGTAACAGGCCGATTACAGCAGAGAAATTAAACAAGTTTGGCTTTTTGGCAATTTCGATGTCGCCAAACACTTCCGCCAAAGTTTGAAATTTAGAGCCATTTTCTTTCGCCATTGGCAATGCCCAGAGGAGGGCCTGTAGGTTAATCTCGGTAATTATAAAGAGTTGGTTATCGCCAGATATTTGTGTCGATTAACTATTCACATGCATGTAAGCGGATATACACGTCGGCCATGGTTAATTTGATGTGACATCCACTTGAATCACATATGAGTGATTGTTTTTCAAGTTATATTGATTATCGATAATTGTTTCCCTGGCGATTAGGTCAACTGGAACATGCATTACAGAGACAAAAACACCTACCACCTACTGATTATTCAAACTACGGCTCCCCAGAAATTAAGATGTCTTATAGCCTAGATATGAGCCTGTGTAGACCCTGATCAACATGCACACTATGTTCAAGCTGATCAGGGTTTACACTGTTCACCACTCACTAAGAATGTTTTGCATAACTCTTTAAATATAGAATATATCCGGAAGATTTTTAACAGACAGCGTTGAAATTTGGCGGCAAAAGGGTTAAGGGGGCCTATTTTGTCCAAATCTCCCAGTAGTAGAGTACTGTCTGATTGTTATTACATATAGTGTTTCCCCTAATGCGGAATGGCGGGGCGGGTCGGCACGCCCTTTTTTCGCCCCGCCATGCAGTCTTTACATACCGCCACGCATTAATTACATGCCGCCCCGCATTAATTACATGCCGCCCCGCAGTGCCCTTTCTAAAACTGCTCGCGACTGCAGTCTCTGGAAATACACACACGCACTCTGACACGTCGTGTGACCTTTAAACCGACATCTCCAGATTTAGCCAAGGGGTATTTCCAGTGTGTAACGTTACAGGTAACTGATCACGCGTGACTCTTGTGATAAGCATTGGTTGAATACCACTCTCCAAATAACAAGTTTCTCGCTTCAGGGGTAGTGGGAAATCGAGTCGGCGGCCACCCAATCATCACTTTGCCGAATATCTAGGTCATATGCGCGGCCCTGGAATGTTTTGCGAGAAGAATGCGAACTTTTTTAATAATCTCAAAGCACTCGTTTATTAATGCGATTCAATGAGGTATTCAGTGTATTTCATTGATAAGGTATGAAATTAAACTTATATGGATGTGCATCATTCCCCCAAAAGCGTGATATGCTTTTTTTTTCGCAAACAATCGTAAATTATAACAATGAGCGGCCCTGTTTTAATACACTCGAAGAACTCGTTTATTAATGCGATTGCATATGGATAAGGTATTCAGTGTTTTTCATTGACAACCCTTCGAAGTGTGCTGTCTGTGCCAGCGCCTGAAAAAAATCCTGGGGAGAACCCTGACTGTTAGTATAATCGACGTTGCGGTGACCAACGACTTTGTCGTACTTAGGACAGGTTTGTGTTTCGTACTTGGGACATGTTTGTTTTCATAGTAGATGTAATTATCGGATTACGAACAATTATCTGCGGCATTATAATCGGCTCTTTGATGAGTTGATGAGTTGATGAGATGATACAAGATAGGTACTCGCCACCGAAGATTGGCAATTAATGACTGAGTAATTATATTGTTGTACCATTGTTGTTTTCTTTTGTACCCTAATTTTCGCGATCTGCAGACTAGAATAAATGTTTTGGTCTGTTTTTTAGCTCTACTGGCCAAGGGCCAGCAGAGCTTATGGGATACTGTGTTGTCCGTTGTCTGTCGTCTGTCTGTCGTCTGTCGTCCGTTAACTTTTCTTCAAACGACTTCTCCTCAGAAACCGCTTGGCTAATTTTGACCAAACTTCACGTGCATGATCCTTAGATGAATGTTTTTTAGATTTGTTAAAATTAGTTCAACGCTACATCCAAGATGGCTGCCATTACCATATATGGTCGAAACCTTAAAAAATCTTCTTCTCCAGAACCGCTGGACAGATTTCAACAGTTTTTCTTTTAAAATGATCGCCAACGCCTAGACTATCAAGTTTGTTCAAATAAAGTCCCCGGGGTCAAATATGGCCGTGCCCCGGGGGTCCAAAATTTGTATATTGAGGTTTTGCATGTTTTTCATATAGACATATAGGAAAAAACTTTAAAAAATCTTCTTCTCTGAAACCACAAGGCACAGAGCTCTCATGTATTACATGTAGCATCAGCTTATGGTCCTCTACTAAGTTTGTTCAAATGGTGACCCTGGGGTCAAATTTGTCCCCGCCCCGGGGGTCACAGTTTTACATAGACTTAAAAAGGATTTTTTTTAAAAAAATCTTCTTCTCAGAAACTACAACAGCCAGAGGTTTGATATTTTGCATTTACTATAAGCTTATGGTCCTTTACCAAGTTTGTTCAAATGGTGACCTTAGGGTCACATTTGGCCCCGCCCCAAGGGTCACATGTTTTACATAGACATGTATAGGGAATTCTTCAAAAGACTTCTCGTCAGAAACCGCTTGGCTAATTTTGACCAAACTTCAAATGGATGATCCTTAGATGAATGCTTTTTAGATTTGTTAAAATTAGGTCGGCGCTACATCCAAGATGGCTGCCATTACCATATATGGTCGAAACCTTAAAAAATCTTCTTCTCCAGAACCGCTTGACAGATTTCAACAGTTTTTCTTTTAAAATGATCGTCAACGCCTAGACTATCAAGTTTGTTCAAATAAAGTCCCCGGTGTCAAAAATGGCCGTGCCTCGGGGGTCCAAAGTTTGTATATTGAGGTTTTGCATGTTTTTCATATAGACATATAGGAAAAAAGTTTAAAAAATCTTCTTCTCTGAAACCACAAGGCACAGAGCTCTCATGTATTACTTGTAGCATCAGCTTATGGTCCTCTACTAAGTTTGTTCAAATGGTGTCAATTTTTTCCCCGCCCCGAGGGTCACAGTTTTACATAGACATATATAGGATTTTTTTTTTAAAAATCTTCTTCTCGGAAACTACAAGAGCCAGAGGTTTGATATTTTACAATTATTATAAGCTTATGGTCCTTTACCAAGTTTGTTCAAATGGTGACCCTGGGGTCACATTTGGTCCCGCCCCAAGGGTCACATGTTTTACATAGACATGTATAGGGAAAAACTTAAAAAATCTTCTTCTCTGAAACTGCAAGAGCCAGAGGTTTAATATTTTGCTGTTGCTATAAGCTTATGGTCCTTTACCAATTTTGTTCAAATGCTGACCCTGGGGTCACATCTGGCCCCGCCCCGGGGGTCACAGTTTTACATCAATGCTTGTTTTAACTTTTTCGATTTCTTTATTTTTTATTTTTTTATTTTCTTTTTTTTTTATTATTTTTTTTTTTCATATTTTTTGTTTAATTTTTTTTTTTTTTTTTTTTTTTTAATTTTTATTATCTCTACTGGCCAACTTGGAAAACCAGCCAGATCAAACCAGTAATGACGGAGTTACTGCTCTTGATATAGTTAAAAATGCTATATTTTGCCTCTTTAAGACGATAGTCACTCGCTTCATTGATGTCATAAGAGCCATATTAGCCAGTAGAGCGTCCACAGGCCCTCTTGGGCCTCTTGTTTAATGAATAGAATATTTGATGTTTGTAAAAGTTTGTGAAACTTACAAATGAGTAATTTATGGTTTATTGACTTCTGTTTGGTAAGTTTTGAATCAGGAGTCACACATCATATTTTACTACAAATTATTAATGTAATAATACCATTATACCACCACATCAAACTAAATACTTTTTTTATTTTATTTGTATTCACGCAATACACAGAAGCACAGGTATATTCGGCGCGTAATTTGGTCACTACTATTCCCCACCCCTCCCAAAAAATACTTCATCCAAAAAGTCATTTATAACATTTTTAAACTTTCCTAAAAAAAAAAGAAAAAAAAGTCATATATTATATTATGTACATTTACTAACATTTTAAAACTTTTCAAATTTTTTTCTTTTTTTTTTTTTAGAAAACTTTTCAAATGTTATTAAATGACTTTTTGGATGTTGTTTTTTTTTGGTGGGTGTGGGGTGGATGGGTGTGTGTGGTAATATTGACCAGATTATGCGCCGAATACCTGTGCAGAGAAGTAGATACAGAATATTGATGAAAACTCGTACTCATATCATAAAAGCGACGTTAAATTACAAAGATACTTTTTACTAATTTTGCGCGTTAAAAATGCCCTTTTTTTTTATTTACCCTGCCCTTTTTCAAGGCTGGGGGAAACACTAACATATGCTTGAAGCCTTTAAACTCCTTTGCGATATTTCAGATATGCAAGTGATACAAAAGGTGGTGATTTTCCTCTATTTATATTTCTCACTTCTAAAGCTTTTCATCAGAGATCAAGGTTACTGATTTCAATGTTTGAATGTTAAAAACTAATTGTGTAACTCCCAATCTGGGTTTTATATCTGGTTGTAATGAAGCATAACATAACTGTATAAGTCAGCTGAGAAAACATGCTGTTACAACAACCATATCACCTAATGTAGGTTTTCTCAATTATTTTTTTAGCAAATTTTGAAAATGTAGGATGAATTTGTTCCAGTTTTTAGAAGAATACAAAGGGGAAAAAATCACAGTTAAAGCATTATAGTTTCCAATTCTGAAAATGTTTACACATCTTACATAAATTGATATTAATTACACAAGGCAAATTATACATAAAATAAATTTATTTTCATCCATTTATCTTGGTTGGCCTATATTCCCCTAATAATTCACAGGAAGTTTAAATGCTTCCTGGCAGATTAAACTCCATGATAAAGATGCAGCTCATGCTATACCATCATGTTCCCATAACAGTGATAATCACATTATTGAAAACATGCTATCTTATGTTTTTTCCTCCCAAGGTAAATACCTGTGCACTACACATTTATAGGTGTATTTTTTGTACCAGTATTGATAAAAACAAAAGACGAGAAAATATATAACTTCAGTTTACAAATTGACAACCAGTTTATTTTTTCCATGAATGAATTTCTGTAGTGGTTATTCTTTTAATATTTATAGCATGGGGATTCCGGACTCAGTTAGCTTCACTTCTATCAATCTTTTCTTTATTCCTGTCGAAGATTTAAGCCTGTGGCAGTTCTTTTCTATATTTTCTCTTGTTGTTTTTTTGATTGTATGTGAAACCAAGTCACTGAAAAATCCCTACCTATTTGAAACTCAAAGGACACGTTCATTTATGAGAAGTTTGACAGCCTACTGTTCATATGTCTTCTGATTAGCGTTTCGTACCACACCAAAGCCACCTTTGACTCCTGAATATAATACTATTGTAATTTTATGTTTGTTCGTCACATTTCATGCCTCAGCCATAACTTCAATACCACTGAATGGAATTTCGTCAAACTTCACGGAATGTCTTCAACCTTCACGGGCTCCACTTCATGTTCATTTTGTCATTTTTTTATCATGCTCATTCAAATGAGGCTCCATCGTAAATGGAGTGGCTACAATAGAATTTGCAGCAACTCTGCAGTTCAGCAGGTTAGAAGGTTCTAGGCCCATTCTCCATGTTTTATCTAGGTGTAAATGGAGGATGAGCCTGGCATGTTATATTTGGCGCCATATAACCTTTCTTGTGTACCGTAAAACCCCAATTCAATTCAAACTTCACGGAAAAGTTAAGCACAATAAAAAGGTGTGTCACACGCAGTTTTCAGATTATTAGCTTCAATATCAAGGTTTTGTGTCGAATCAATAATTTCAAAACCGATGAATATCATTTTAGACCAATAATAAGGCCTGGTGAACTGGTGGCATTCGTCATACTGACATTTCTTGCTTAGTACATGTATGTATTCTTTCAAAAGGTTCCAGCTGCATTACCTTTAGAGAGAGATTATGCATGTCCCGTATTTCCCATACCTCCCGTAATAGTAGCACCTCCCATAATAGAAGCTCCCTTTTCTTTTTTAGAAATTTTACCTTCTTAGAAAATCACAAAACATTTTTAAACAATTATTAGGGTTGTAATTAACAGCAGTTCTTGCCAGATTGTGTACCCCAAACTGAACCAAAAAATAAATAATAAGAGCAGCCCCATTGCATTTTGCATAGCGCCCGTCTGCTACTATTACGGCAAATACGGTACATATAACCTTGATATTCATACAACTGTTTTATAGCTGATGACAAGGAAAACAAACAGTTCTTTATTTTTACCATTTCCTAGCTCGGCTAGCATCCTAAGTGCTGCTTCAATACAGCATGCATCACGATGATTAAATACTAAAGATCTTGAAGTGCTTCTTGTTTCTCTCGATAATTACAGAGAAGTGATTCTCACAGTTAATTGTGTTTTGTGCATAATTAACTTTCTGTTATTGCTAAGTGATCTGTTTTTGTTTTTGTTTGCAACTTCATTCTCATTTACTAGGCTATTTCACTAAGGCCAAATAAAATAATAGGTGTGGTTCTGGTTTCCCGACTGACCCTGTTTTTAGGGGTCGACCCTAAACATTTTGTGACCTCTCAAAAAAACAACATTTTTACATTTTATGTTGTCTTTTCTTCTTTTATGTTTTTTTTTTTTTTTTCTATCGGTTCTGTATCTGATGATAGCAACAAATATATAGTTAAGTTTATTTATTTATTGGTATAAAAGTATAGTGTAAAAAAAAAGACAACATAGAAAATAAAATATATTTAGAAAATAAAATATTTTCCCTACCTACCTACCCACCCTATTTTTTTTGAGCATGTAATAGGAAACCCAAATACAATTTTATTTGGCCTAAACAGTAATTAAATCGCAGGGAATAGGAGGCCTTACAACATGCATTCCACATTTTATAGGAGACTGATTGTGATGGTTTTAGTAGTATTTGGAATGACACCCATACTTCATCCTGATTGTCTCTAGTACAATGTACCTTTGACTTACATGTATTAAAGGTTCTGAAGTTGTGATACAGGTCAGAAATGATCACATGTTTGTCTGTATGCTTGTCAGACACATGGTTATAATAAAATACAAAGAGTCTGTGTTGTACATAGAGTAATTAAATATAATAACATAACAACTCCAGTAGTAACAGTTCCAGCTGGTGTTTAAATCTATACCTACCATTGTTTGTACCGATCATTGTTTGTCTTTCAGTATATAAGATCTAAACGGACATTGTCTTTCATCTAATACTAAATAAACATTGAGACATGTTATGGGCGGCACTATAAATCTAACACTTGCATTGCAACATAAATTGGAAAGGGGTTTTGACTGAATTTTAATTCCAATTATGACCCTCCCCTTCCTGTATACACTTGCATTGTGACACATTGGAAAGGGGTTTATGACTGAATCTTCCCCACCCCCTCCCACCACACACACACACTCACACACACACACACACACACACACACACATGAAAACACTGAAAAATGATATAGTCTAAAGGAAGGTATGAAACATTGAGAACAGTTTAGTCTTCAAAATCAGAAACTGCAACCACTATGAGATCAGACATTGTATTCAGATTGTTTTCTCTTATCACCCACTTGAACATGTGCTTACAGGGAGGTATAAGTGGTAAGTAGATCTCCACATGGTGATTAGGGCCACTGATAAGCCCCCTTGTCTGGTTACCAAGGAAACTGACTACACCCCTACTGTGGCTGCTTTTATCTGCTGTGAGAGCCACATAATAAACTAGTACAGTTATGATAGATAGTAGACTTGCTAACAAGTTATGACAAACTAGGTAAGACTGCTAGGATTAGACTAATGCAGATGTTATATATTAGACTGGCTATTAAAGGTTCCCCCTCTTTTTCTTTATAAATAAATATTCTGTGAGGATACTTCAGGTTTACACTATAACATTTCTACCTACTGCACTAGGGTCTCAACCCTTCCTGTGAATGAACAACGGGAACCCTCACTGTGAGAGACAGCCTGTGGCCTTAAATACAACAAGAACCCTCCCCGCTTGTGGCCTTAAATACAACAGGAACCCTCACTGAGAGACAGCCTGTGGCCTTAAATACAACAGGAACCCTCACTGTGAGAGACAGCCTGTGGTCTTAAATACAACAGGAACCTTCAATTTGAGAGACAGCCTGTGGCCTTAAATACAACAGGAACCCTCAATGTGAGAGACAGCCTGTGGCCTTAAATGCAACAGGAACCATCACTGTGAGAGACAGTCTGTGGCCTTAAATACAACAGGAAACCTCACTGTCAGAGACCACATGTGGCCTTATTAAATACAGCAGGAACCCTCACTATGAGAGACCACCTGTGGCCTTAAATACAACAGGAACTCACTGTGACAGACAGCCTGTAGCCTTAAATACAACAGGAACTCTTGCTGTGAGAGACTGCCTGTGGTCTTAAATTCAACAGGAACCCTGACTGTGAGAGACTGCCTGTGGTCAATACAACAGGAACCCTGACTGTGAGGGACCACCTGTTGCCTTAAATACAACAGGAAACTTCACTGTGAGAGACCGCCTGAGGCCTAAAATTGTTATAACTTGTATTACATGTTTATTATAACTTTGTGAAATCAGTCCTTTAAAATTCAGCAACCAAAGACTTAATGTTATCAGTAGCTACCATGCTTGATATATTTATTTTATAGGTAATTTAAAATGCATTTTTAGCAAATTGGTACTTTAATAATAGCATGTAGTTGGTATGGCATCTGTTTCCTAACTTGTTAAAATCAGTCCTTTAATAAAAACCGAATCCCCATCTGGTTCATACGAAAGACTTCAAAAAAATAGTAGCTCTATTTCTTGATTAACTGTATAAAGGGTAGTTCCAGAACTGGTCGGCTGAGTGTTAAAATTATAATATGGCTAGGAGTGTCATGTCGTGTTTCAGTGTGGCATAAAGTTGAGCATTGAGCTTACTACCACAAGTAGACAGTGTTGTGATGAGACTGAAAGCTATATTAAACCACATGCATACATATGTACATGAAAATCTATCAATCTTTGTGTAAGAATTTATGAACGATAAATCAGGAGAAGTATCCAGTTATTTAGACGTGAGAATCATGGCTCTTATGGTGGTATGTACATGTATCTATGGTAGGTACATACCACCATAAGAGCCATGATTCTCATGTCTACCAGTTACTTTAAGGTTAACTGTATTTAAAAAATAAAATATTTCCAGCGAGTTTATATTGTCTCAGATCAATACCTGGTGGGCGGGACTTGAATTTCATCGATACAAAGGGCCACAGGCCCGCGGTTTCGATGCGTTTCATGTCCCAAACACCAGGTCTTGATCTCGCACAATATAAACCCGCTGGAAATATATTATTTCTTATCTAACATGGAGTGTTATGTACCATGAAACACATTTTGTGAGAGACTGCACAAAAAAACAAATTCTCACAACTTACATTTCACGCCTATCTCTCAACAAGAAGAATATGCAGCTTCATCCTATTTAAATGTGTTGTTGGAACGTAGCGACTCGCTTAAAATAACACATTTCATTGCGTTGTTGTTTTGCATATGATGTTTAAAACGACTTATCTACTGTTAAAATGTTTTCTGTCTTTTAAAATGACGTCATAACGGTTGACGTACATGATGTCAGAGGTTTATATAACTTTTTTCAGACCACCCTAATAACCAATCAACAGTGAGTATTTTAATAAACCATGTTAGGGTGAAAGTTTGAATTTTGCAACGGTTTATATCAGTCGTTTAATGGTCGCACATTTTGTGTAATGGCGACACGTTAGCGAACACAAATCTCGACCGTTTAATGACTGATATACTATCGCAAAAGTCAGAACTGCTGTACTGGTTAACTTGTTCATAACACATTTCATTGTTTTTGACAGTTACTCACACCTAAACATTGAAATAATAAACGTAATTACGTCACGTTTTAATGTCAAATGATTTGAGACGTCAGCCAATCGGATTGCAGGATGTTTTGCAAGTGCGTTAGAACAACAATCTCCAAAAAAATAAGTTCCTGCTCATCTGTTAAAACTGAAGTTTATGGTTTCATCTTGTTGTAAGGAAACTTACTTATAATTGTATCTGATTCAGCATGTATCAGTGTACTGCAGCCAATAGAGCTCAAATATATCAAACTTAAAAACCTTAACCCACTACTGTTCTTTCTTTTGATTGAGACCATTCCATTTATGTGACAAAAGGGTGTTTTGGGGAAAATGACTGATCAGCAGACGGAACATTGTAAACCCTGATCAGCATGTGAGTTACTCGCACTCTGATCTGGGTTTACAATGGATGCAAAGGCTATTATAGTCATGCTTAGCGGGTTAAGGGTTAAACAAGAACTGAAAGTGTATCTGTGAAGTGTCACGAGTGTGTCTAACAAACAAATAAAGTATAAACATTTTATTTCAGAACCCAGCTGGGCCTCGATCAATCGCGGTGTGCTGATCTGCGATGAGTGCTGTAGCGTACATCGGAGCCTCGGTCGGCACATATCCCAGGTCAAGTCACTCAAGAAGGGACAATGGTGTCCCACACAACTTGCGGTATGTATGCCGGAAATATATAGAGGATATTTGAATGTTTACAGTGTATATCAGGAGTTTTTTTTATCGAAAAATGGAGAAAATAGATATGTTATTAATTAGGCCAGAAAAAAAAACTCTATGTTTTACGTTACTCTACTGACAATCCCTTTTCAGCTGGAACCTAGATTTTTCTTTTTATAATTTTTCAAAAAAAAAGTATGTAATCACAGTCAGGGACGTAAATTGTACGAACAAAAATGAGAGCAAATTGATATGCTGAAAGTAAACATGTACATATCTTGCTAAGATAATAAAAATATGATCAATCAAATGTTTTAAACAGTTTTAAACTCACCCAGGTATAAAATGGATGAATCTTACGGTCATCACTGCTTTTAGATCATGGCGCTACATGCTACATGGGCCTTTCACATTTAATTGTAATGTACTAATAGGCCTGAAACAGTTGGTAAATTACTAAATACTTGTAGGCCATAAGCAACATTGGAGAAGTTTGCTAAAACTTTCCTCTCTCAAACTGCAGTGACTGGAAAGAGAAGTTTCTGATATGATGCAAAGAAAGAAAACTAGAAAATGACTGGAAAGTTCTTTTTCATTTGGGCAAAACTTCTCCCTGGAATTTGGACCTAGCTTGAGCCCTGTAGTTAGTTGACTGTGGTTTGTTTAATATTCTGGTTAAGATTTTAAAGAGGGCCTAGTTTATGTCTTAATACACTTAAAGCTGATTAATGTTGGAATAGGGTGCGGGTGAGGGGAACAGGGTTGATTCTACTGTGAAAGAGACTGACTATTGGAAGGGTCTATAGACAGTGGGTTGATTGCATTGAATGTTGACTGTTGTATAACAGCTCATCAACACAGTATAGGTTATTTAGAGCCGCCCCAGAGAGAGAGGGGAAGATACATAGGAATCCGAGAACCGTGCCCTACTCTTATTATCGAATAGATTCCTATGGTTCTTTAACATGCTCGGAGGATAGACCGATACACGGGACCGCCCGGTTTACATCCCCATTCAATGGACGAGGCTAAGGGAATGTGTCTTGCCCAAGAACACACCGACAAAACTCAGTGGCACCACGGAGGATTGAACCCAGGGTCTCCGGTTACAAATCCGCGCTACCGACTGCGCCACGCTAGCCGTGATTGCAAACAGATTCAAAAAAGTATAATAGAAATACCCAGGTCACAAAAAAAGAAAAATAATTGAAAGGTGAACATTTTCTTTGTAGATGGTACAGCACCTAGCGAGCCACGGTGCCAACAATATTTGGGAGTACTCTCTGTTGGACCCTTCACAGAAACATGGTAGACGTAAACCTACAGCACGTGATCAAGTACAGTAAGTTATGTTTTTTCGAAGCTTCAGCACAACACCACTGTTGAAACTAATATTAATAAAGAAGAAGATACAGCAATGTTGCGATTCTTTCAAATGGTGAGAGGTATACGGTACTGGTTCTACCCAGGAAAAATGGAGTGGTCTGCAATGATCATCATATATGGCCTATCATGTGCAAAAATAGTAAAACACCATTCCAACAAACAAACGTACGTTGTTACGTTGAACCCTCCATTTTTTCTGTAAATTCATTTCTATAAATTGAATCACTACGCTGGGTGAGTTTATAATTCACAATGAGCCATATTTAAGTTTCAACTGAACATTTCTTTATGATAGGGATCTCAGCTTCTAAAATCAGACACCACAAGACACGTTAGTGGAATCACATCTTCTTCTTAATGTTTCTAATCTTTTTTGGCATGCTTGAAAAAGATACAACCCTTAACATTTGGCCTTTTATTAAAGATGTTATTTATAGTTTAACAATTTCTAATTACGTATTTTAAAATCACCTCCATTGCTTCTAAACGGGGATAAATAATACATTATGTCACCAACAAACATAACTCAAACACTTCGTCAAACTTAGCATTTTTCGAGTACATGTATTTTAATTTTATGTATCCTTGTTAACCTTGAAACACCAACTTTACCTTTTGTTATGTGTCAGATATCTTTGAATTAAATGAAAACTTACACCAAGTTGGCTATCCGCCATTATCTAACTATACAATTATTATTTTCAGTCCAGTTAAAGCAGACTTCATACGTGCAAAGTACCAGTTTTTGTCGTTTCTTAACAAAAATAAAGACACAGATATTACGTCACTAGACGACATAAGTCAGGTAAAGCTAATGAAATTGATAGACAGCTTAACCTAGGTTACATTTATGAACTGCATCTCCCTATATTGTGCTCTGAATGTGAGAGTGGAGTACCGAGAGCAGTACTTGGGCAGTCCACTTAAGTGCTTTGCTGTTGCCACCCGTGACTTCCCAGACTGGCACAGTGATTCAGACACCGCTGTCCTTAAAGATATAACTGCTATGCTTAGAAAATTTCAAACACGAGTTGAATAACATTTCCATTTGTAACCAAACTTAATCTTGATATGATATTAATTGTTATCCAATTTGAATTGAACATTGTGAGTAATGGAAGGTATTGTCATGGGACTGTTATTGAGTGGTACACAATATATGCGCTGTGTAGACAAGCCAGTTATATCATAAGCTGTAATACCCTGAGTGTATTATTGATTGAGACATTGACATTGTTAGACTTTTCCATTTCATTTTTTCACTTTTTAGCATTATTGTACAATGTGTTAAAATACATATGACAAACGTTAATCAATATAACAGTCCAAGACACAAAAGTAGACTATTTTTGTAAAAACATAGTTGTAAATATGTTAATTTCCTTCATTACATTGATTGGCCCATCTACATACAGTCCACAATATTATACTAGCTTTTCAAATTTCCCCAGTCACCACTGGTAAGCCAAGAGCATCTTGCGGATGCTTATGTTGGGATAATGTTTAGGACTGTCTAGCAGATAGTCGATACTTGGTTGATCTACTTCTAATTTCTGATTGATTATATATACTCATAGGGCATTTTATATGTAGCTACACTGTATTCATGAGTTTCACCACAGACCTAATAACAAATAGATTGGACACTACGAAAATTATCTAAATTTCACGTGGCGCAGTGTGAAAATTTCACAAATTATTTCCCAACTTTAAACACACATATTATGACAAGTTTTATAGATACAAGTTTTATTCATGCCAAATACCATCAGAAATTTAATTTTCTTTCTCTTACATTTTGGAGCAAAAAAGGAGTTTGACGGAAACTTTGACTATGTCAATACCTTGATTTGTAAGATAAAAGCGAAAAATGATGAAATTTTTAACTTTAAACATCTTTTTATAGAATCTCTTACTTTCAAAATAAACATAAATTATTATAATACCATTTTGCTATTCACTATGAATCGTTTGAATGTATTCTCATCAAAATCAGTGAATAATTAAGAGAGGAGATAAAAGGAAAAGTTAAGGTGCCAAGTGATATTTTGGTTACTTCATGGTTAAGATAGGAAGTTTCCTATCTGTTTATTAATATGTCTGTGGTTTCATCAAGAGCACCCGATGTTGAAGAAAATATCAAAGGAAAATTAGGAGCATTATATATGTAATAATTGTATTAAAATTACCGGAAATACATCTTACCCCTTAGTGTCACTATTTTAAAAGTCACTAAGAAAAATAATTTAAATTAACTTATGTGTATTTTTGTTTCAGCAACTGCACTCGAGTGTTCGTACCAATAATTTGGAAACCGTTCTGAGATTAATATCAAAAGGTGCAGATCCCAACTACTACCATCCCGTAAGTATGCCTATATCATTGTACATGGATATATTCATAAATAAATCTGCCGTGGATTTATTATAAATTGTACAAATTATATATTTATTTTAAAAACTGCAGGTCAAAAGACTTGTTAGATCCCTACACACATTATTGTATTTAAGTTACTAGTAGTGTCGTACATTATTTATTATGAGGGGTTAACGACGTTGCTCTGTAAACCTTCACACCTCCCACTGCTGCGGGTTCGAATCCGATTGGGAGCTCAACTTGTGAGAAAGTGTCGATTCTTACGGATGGCGGGAGGTATACAGTACTGGTTCTACCCAGGAAAAAAGGAGTGGTCTGCCTCTACCACAAAAAAAATCAACCATCATACATGGCTTAAAATGTGCTAAAAAGTACATAAAACACTATTCAAACATGCTGTTCGCATTTCCTTGAACGTACAAGATAATATGTCTTCGTTCATGCATCATTATACAGTCGTCTTACAAAACTTACTTTTATCATTTACAGGAGAAAGGGAACTGCCCACTGCATGTGGCCGCGGGGTTAGGCCAAACCTTACAAATAGATCTTCTAGTCATATACGGGGCAGACCCTGGGGCCCTTGACGCATTTGGAAAAACACCAATAGAATATGCCAAGTATGTTTTCTGTACAGTTAATGTCTTAAAAAAAGATTTTCCAGCATGTTTTTGGGTTTAATGACAGGCTGACATGTTATATTTCACATATACGGAGTTACGGTGGTCTAGTGGTTAAGGCATCCACCTCGTAATCCGGAGGTCGAAGGTTCAAGCCCCGTCAGAGGTGGGCTTGTTACTGAAGAGAGACCGGTTGGTGAGCCGCCAGCTAGTTAAATAACGGTTACCGATTGCCTACCTGCCTGGTGCCTGGCCTTAAAGAATAGGAATCGGGAAGTAATGATGTTCAAGACAAAGGTGTCTCCTATGTCAAAATTGACTGGCCCTTTCAATAGGGGTGACACTATAATAAACAAACACGTTACTTTTACGTTTTAAAGGTTTTTTTATTATAAATTCATCATGGTCTTATAATTAGTCGTAAACTTATTAGTTACCAACAACTCGTAATATTTCATTTACATGACAAAAAAATCCCCATTCCACATCAGATTTATGAAAAAGCTCATTAAAGTTAAAATAATTCAATAATTGTTTCATAAATCTTATAAATTGGAACTCATTTAAGATCCTCTATATCTTTTTTGAATTTTTAAAATAGTGATTGATAAAGTCACTGCCTTAATCGAGCAAATATGCCTGTGTTCATTAGACAAAAAAAATACTAAACTTGTTTATATCTTTGGTTGTGATAGAATGTAAAGGTTTGACTAAAAAAAGACTCCCAATGAAAAATTACTTATTTTCCATTCATACAGAGCTGAGGGTCACGAAGATCTAGCACATCGTTTACTAGAGTGCCAATATGAGTTAACAGATAGATTAGCGTATTACTTGTGTGGAAAAAAGCCAGGTGGGTAACATTATGGTGGTAAGCTTTAAATATTTGTTGACGTAGGTGTCCAAACAGGTTAACCTTTTGCATGTTAGATTGCATCTCTACAAAACATCGGCTGCCATGTTATGAGTTTTCGACCTTTAACTCGTATAATTTCCCAGCTGAATTGTCCTTGGTATGAGGATAAGCTCTGTTGAATGTTTATAATCAACATTTGGAGGTCCAGGTCATCATGACCTGATTATGAAAACCTTTGTCAGCAGATAAATCTCCAACTTTTGTAGCCGCACTTATGAAATTGTACAGGTCATTGTCACCAATCCTGCACTGTATACAAGTTAGTGACTGGGGTAGATTAGTCATCCCTGTAATTAATCCTGAAATAGCGTAAAATTTCTATGACATTGAGTTACTGTTAATATATTTCTTGTATTATGTTTTGCTTATATTTAGGCAGATGTTTTGTAGAATAATACATTGCGACTACCTTTATCCTTTGTACATTCCAGATCATCAGAAAGGCCAGCATTTTATCATCCCAGAGATGGCCGACAGTAGTCTAGATATGTCAGAACTCGCCAAACAAGCAAAGAAAAAATTACAACAGGTAAGTGTAGATATGTCAGAACTCACCAAACAAGCAAAGAAAAAAATTACAACAGGTAAGTGTGGATATGTCAGAACTCATCAAACAAGCAAAGAAAAAATTACAACAGGTAAGTGTAGATATGTCAGAACGCGTCAAACAAGCAAAGAAAAATATTATAACATAAAAGCCTTACCTAACTACTGTTCATTTAAAAAAAGGAAAAAGGTATTCTGTTGCCTTGAAGTTAGAAGCAGGATTTGTCCATCCTTTCCTAAGGGCTGTTCCAGGAAAAAAGGCCTGGGGGGGGCAAGAACGACAGTCAAAAAAAACAACCCCACCCACAGAATTCGAATTATTTTCCACCCCCCACCCACAGAATTTGAATTCGCCAAGAACCCCCCACCCACAGAATTAGAACTTTTTACAAATTTAGTAATATTGATAAATTGACCTTCAAATCACTCTTATAATCAGTGCTCCAGATAAGCTTTTTCCTAGCGGTAACATTGAATATGGACCTGAGGATTTGGGTCTATATTCATAAAGAAAACAATCTTGAAGGCCTGGGTCCATATTCATAAAGAAAACAATCCTGTAGGCCTGGGTCCATATTCATAAAGAAAACAATCTTGTAGGCCTCGGTCCATAGGCCTGGGTCCATATTCATAAAGAAAACAATCCTGTAGGCCTGGGTCCATACTCATAAAGAAAACAATCCTGTAGGCCTGGGTCCATATTCATAAAGAAAACAATCCTGTAGGCCTGGGTCCATATTCATAAAGAAAACAATCCTGTAGGCCTGAGTCCATATCCATAAAGAAACAATCCTGTAGGCCTGGGTCCATATTCATAAAGAAAACAATCCTGTAGGCCTGGGGTCATATTCATAAAGAAAACAATCTTGTAGGCCTGGGTCCATATTCATAAAGAAAACAATCCTGTAGGCCTGGGTTCATATTCATAAAGAAAACAATCCTGTAGGCCTGGGTCCATATTCATAAAGAAAACAATCTTGTAGGCCTGGGTCCATATCCATAAAGAAAACAATCTTGTAGGCCTGGGTCCATATTCATAAAGAAAACAATCCTGTAGACTTGGGTCCATATCCATAAAGAAAACAATCCTGTAGGCCTGGGTCCATATCCATAAAGAAAACAATCTTGTAGGCCTGGGTCCATATCCATAAAGAAAACAATCCTGTAGGCCTGGGTCCATATTCATAAAGAAAATAATCTTGTAGGCCTGAGTCCATATCCATAAAGAAACAATCCTGTAGGCCTGGGTCCATATTCATAAAGAAAACAATCCTGTAGGCCTGGGTCCATATTCATAAAGAAAACAATCCTGTAGGCCTGGGTCCATATTCATAAAGAAAACAATCCTGTAGGCCTGGGTCCATATTCATAAAGAAAATAATCCTGTAGACCTGGGTCCATATTCATAAAGAAAACAACCCTGTAGTCCTGGGTCCATATCCATAAAGAAAACAATCTTGTAGGCCTGGGTCCATATCCATAAAGAAAACAATCCTGTAGGCCTGGGTCCATATCCATAAAGAAAACAATCTTGTAGGCCTGGGTCCATATCCATAAAGAAAACAATCCTGTAGGCCTGGGTCCATATTCATAAAGAAAACAATCCTGTAGGCCTGGGTCCATATTCATAAAGAAAACAATCCTGTAGGCCTGGGTCCATATTCATAAAGAAAACAATCCTGTAGGCCTGGGTCCATATTCATAAAGAAAACAATCCTGTAGGCCTGGGTCCATATCCATAAAGAAAACAATCTTGTAGGCCTGGGTCCATATCCATAAAGAAAACAATCCTGTAGGCCTGGGTCCATATTCATAAAGAAAACTATCCTGTTTTATTTAATAACAATTGATAAACATTTCTCTGTTATTTGGTTATGCTCAATAATGTGCTTAAATACTTACAGACAGTGTCCTTTTAAAGTTTGTTGTTATATTTTCGTACTTACAAAACAAAACATAAAAATATTGAGAAAGTAAGAGTTTAAAAAAAAAAAAAAAATTTTTTTTTTTTACCCCACCCACAACACTAAATATTGGCCGCGATTTTTCAAAAACGGCCGTGCAAAAGACGGCTGCACGGTTGGCTGCCTAATAACTTCCCCTCTGGAAAATAACCGATAGTATCAATCAAATTGAGTACAATGTAAAATAGTACGAATCTAATTGAGTACAAAGTACGAAATTTCGTAGGAGTTGTCGTTCTTGAATTCATTCTATTTTTAGAAGCAACATCTGCTAATTTTACGGGAGTTTTTCACACAATTCCGTGGGGCCGGGAGGAGGGTTAGAATTCCGTGAGATTTCATCTCACGCCGTGAGGTATCACATGTATGTACACCCTCCAACAACTCAATACGATTTAAATTTCACCCCCCACCCACAGAATTCAAATTCTTCTGACACCCCCAACCCACATAATTAGAATTATTCTGACACCCCCCACCCACAGATTTTGAATTCGTTTTCGTTCCGACCCCCCAGGCCTTTTTTCCTGGAACAGCCCTAAAGTTTTCAGACATTATGTCAAAATTTTAATTTTTTCGATTTTGACGTTATGCCACTAAACTGGATCTTAGTCATTGGCAGGGCTTTCCCCAGCCAGTTATGGCGTGGCGGTGCCGCGATGCCTTCAACTCAGAAAGTGACTTGCCGCCACGCCTTAATGTAGCCGCGATGCTTTAAATCTGTTGCCGCGATCCCTTAATCCTATCAATATACAGTTTTCCCTTAGGCCGTATACTGAACAGCTGATTACCTGGCTGTGTGTAAACTGCCTGAAGCTATAACGCGTGTTGATGCAGTAAAGACGGTCACGTGGTACTCAATACACAGGGCTTGTGTTATGTCGCAGGTTATATGCTAAGTGTTAATTAAAACAAAAGATGATTAGGGGACTGAGTGCCGCTAATTAAATTTGGTTTATTGCCCAATTTGGTCATGATTGGTCATGATTAAAGGAGAGCAGTATCGTTGAATGGTATTTGTAACGCATGGGGCTAAATGACGGGTTTAAATGGAGAATTTAATTGAACGTTTATCGTGTATTAGTAGGATGAATTTACGAACACTAATCAACGTTTAATTCGTCAGCTTTGTCGTTAAGTATAATGAATGAGGTAGATATTTTGTAATTATTTAATAATAACTCAATCAAATAATTAAGGTAGCATATTTAACTGATTTTTTATCTTGATAATTACGCTAATTAATCGATATTTTCGGGAACTTTAAAGAGAAATCGTCAGTTTGCTTATTGAAGTTCAGTGAAGATTTTGTAATTATATAATTTTTTCTTTATTAAATAATAAAGGTTGCCACCAATTGCATTTGGTATTAGAATAGCATTTTTAATTAAAAGATTTTGAAATAAAAATATAATAAAATATGTTTTTTTATTATTTCATTCATTCCTTCTGATACCAGATATACGCCAAATCTCTTCTTTTCAACTGGCATTTAAAAAAAATGCCACCACTCCTTAAAAAAATCCTGGGGAAAGCCCTGATTGGTTATGTTTAAATTTTAAGATAAAAAATTTACAAATAGGGGTCGAAAAATGCTGTTGTCATTATTTGGTATCAATTTTCAAACTGCATACATCATTATTAACCCAAAACATAGGGGCAGCGTTTGAAGTTGCTGTTTGAATCATGAATAAAATCTGCTAAAATTAAATCCTCAACGAAAACACTTGGTTCATACATTAATCATAAATCCAATTATGTTACACAGTGTATGGGATATTCCAGCCTGTTTGATTTTCATTATTTCACTCTAAAACGAAGGGGACAAACTTTACAAATTAACAACCCATGATCCTGTCAAGTTATTTCCCTTTGATATAACATCATCATTTTATGAAGCAAAATCTTTGTGGAACTTTTTATTTTCTACCACTTATCTTTTTAAATATATACAAAAACGGTCTTCGCTCTGCCATAAAAACTGTCCGCCATTTTGACTTCATGTGCGTAAACATTTAGAGACATCACATGTTAATAATGAAACAGAGGCACATTACGGTGAAATAGGCTGAATAAAAAAGAAACCTTGTTTAAAGTTGTTTATGTTTAAATATATTAAGTAGTAATTTTGAAGTATGACAAATTCGTTATTTGGAAATTATTTTCACCCGAGCTGTCAGGTGACGGGGAAAATACTTGCCAGGCAGGGAATGTGAGTCTATAGTCCCGTGTCAAGAATCCAAATAACTGATAGTACACCTTTATGCTTGGTCATTCAAATTCATAGGATTTTTAATTTATTATTGCAGCTATCTAACCACCTATTTGAGGAGTTAGCCATGGATGTATATGATGAGGTGGATCGTAGAGAGAACGACTCCGTGTGGCTATCTACGCACGATCACACATCCATCGTCAGCGACAGACAAGCAGTCCCATTTTTACCCGTCAATCCTGAATTCTCCGCCACAAGGAACCAGGTATGACTTGAATGGAGAACCTCAGTTTGGGATAGACTGATTACATGCGCTTTCAGGATATCAATTTTGGTTGGGGGCATTTCTGTCGCAAAATATAACTTCCGGTCTAAGTTTTGATTTTGATGCTGTTATATTTAGGTTAGCAAAATACTTATTGGTGATAAGTCAAAGATAGAGTACTGCCTATATGTTGCAATTTCCAAAATATTGATTTCCTGAAAGTTCTAATAAAAATTATTTCCCTGCAAACCAAAATTTTAATGAAGTCTGCCGGTTACATCTGTATTTTCACAGTTTTTGTTTACGAATCTTACATCCAAAGCAGTTCAAGGTGTCTTCTTGGAACATTCTACACATATAAATGAGTAATTCTAATGCAACTATAATGTTACGCGTTCCTCCATTGGCTAACGTCTCATATTTGCGACCGTAAATCTCACATAAAGTAACGAGCGACGTCATTGGGTGACGTCAACAAAATGCTGTTACCCATGAATATGAGTTTTCATATGAAAAACAAGTGTGAATGTTTAATTTTACTTTATATTTCTGGCAATTGAATGGAAAAGCATTAGAATCAAGATAACCATGCTAAGATTTTCAATCTGGGACGGTATGTGGTTGGTTTTACGGTCTGAAATTACATTTTATGGCTCTGCTACTGCATCGCCGTAAAACTAAATTCTCAGACCGTAAAACCACTCTGATACCATCCCAGATTGACAATCAACCTACTAGTCCTGTGGTGCTTTTTCATATACCGAACTTTCTAATTTCAATGTTTTTGTCTATTCCATGGAAACAATTTCTCAAACCATTTTCATTAACATTTTGATCATTATTTATACATATAATATTTCCATGATCGGTAATTGCATTGTGGGATATTTGACAACATTTTACGTTCTAGAGAAATCAAAGACACCCCAAAACAATGAAATTATGGAGAAATTAACCACTGGACAAACTGTGAATAAACATGTTATGTAAATACATGTAGTTATATTTTTAGCTCTACTGGCCGAAGGCCAGCAGAGCTTATGGGATGACGAGTTGTCCGTCGTCCGTCCGTCCGTCCGTCCGGCCGGCCGTCGTCCGTCGTTAACTTTTGTCTTGTTACCACCATAGGGCCTTCATTTTTCATCCGATCTTTACCAAACTTTAACAGGTTGTTAATATCAATAAAAGCTCGGACAAGTTCGAAAACCAGCCAGATCGGAATAATTTCACCGGAGTTATGGCCCTTGTTTTGCTGAAAAATGCCATATTAAGCCTTGTGAACACTCTAGCACCTTCATTTATTATTTGATCTTTACCAAACTTGCACACATTGTTAATATCAATAAAGGCTCGAACAAGTTCGAAAACCAGCCAAATCGGATCAGTAACATCGGAGTTATGGCCCTTGATTTTTCTGAAAATTGCTGTTTTCTGCCTTGTGAACGCTCTAGCCCCTTCATTTATTATTTGATCGTTACCAAACTTGCACAGATTGTTAATATCAATTATAGCTCGGACAAGTTCGATAATCGGCTGAATTGGGTCAGTAACACCGGAGTTATGGCCCTTGTTTTTTTGAAAAATGGCATTTTCTGCCTTGTGAACACTCTAGCCCCTTTATTTATTATTTGATCTTTACCAAACTTCCAAAGATTGTTAATATCAATGAAAGCTCGAACAAGTTCAAAAACCAGCTAAATCACATCAGTAACACCGGAGTTATGGCCCTTGTTTTTTCTGAAAAATGCTATTTTCTGCCTTGTGAACACTCTAGGGCCTTCAATATTAATCGGATGTTTACTTAACTTTGCCAGTGTCTTTATATCAATGAAAGCTTGAACAAGTTCAAAAACCGGCAAGATCGGACCATTAACAACGGAGTTATTGCCCTTGATTTAGTTAAAAATGCTATATTTTGCCTCATTAAGACAATAGGGCCTTCATCTTTCATCCAATCTTTACTAAACTTTACGAGATTGTTTATATAAATGAAAGCTCGGACAAATTTGACGACCAGCTAGATCGGACCATTAACAGCGGAGTTATGGCCCTTGATTTAGTTAAAAATGCTATATTTTGACTCGTTAAGGGTTAAGACGATAGGGCCTTCATTTTTCATCCTATCATTATCAAACTTTACCACATTGTTAATATCAATGAAAGCTTGGACAAGTTTGAGAACCAGCCATATCGGACTAGTAACGGCGGAGTTATGGCCCTTGATTTGGTAAAAATGCTATATTTTGCCTCGTTAAGACAATAGGGGCTTTTATGTTCATCCGATCTTTACCAAACTTTATCCTTTACCACATTGTTAATGTCGTTAAAAGCTCGGACAAGTTTGAAAACGAGCTAGATCGGACTATTAACAGCGGAGTTATGGCCCTTGATTTAATTAAAAATGCTGTATTTTGCCTCGTTAAGACGATAGGGGCTTCATTGTTCATCCGATCTTTACCAAATTTTATCAGATTGTTAATATCAATGAAAGCTCTGACAAGTTTGAAAACCATTCATATCGGACTAGTAACAGCGGAGTAATGGCCCTTGATTTAGTTAAAAATGCTATATTTTGCCCGTTAAGACAATAGGGGCTTCATTGTTCATCCGATCTTTACCAAACTTTACTATCTTGTTATTATCAATGAAAGCTCAGAGGAGTTCAAAAACCAGACAGATCAGACCAGTAACAGCAGAGTTATGGCCCTTGATTTAGTTAAAAATGCTATATTTTGCCTTGTTAATACGATAGGGTCTGTATTTTTCATCCAATCTTTACTAAACTTTACCAGATTGTTACTATCAATAAAAGCTCCCACAAGTTTGAAAACCAGCCAGATTGGACCATTTACACCGGAGTTATGGCCCTTGATTTTCTGAAATATGCTATATTTTGGCCTCATTAAGAAAGGGCCATCATTTCTCCAAATTTCATTGAAATTTTTCAGGAATGATCAGTAGTAAGCCTAGTTGTACATATCGTCACTGTGTTCCAGTTGAATGATTTTGGCAGAGTTATGTCCCTTTAAAGGTTTTAATACACAAACTTTGTCCTGAACCCCTGGCCGGATTTAAACAAAACTTTTTAGGGATGATCAGTTCCAGGTCTAGTTGTGCAAATCTTTGCCTAGTTCCGGTTGAATGATTTTTGGCAGAGTTATGGCCCTTTAAAGGTTTTAATACACAAACTTTGTCTGGACTATTCTCCTGAACGTCTCCCCACGTTTCAACGAATCTTTACAGGGATGATCAGCACCAAGCTTAGTTGTGCATATCATCGTCGCATTCTGGTTAAACAGATTTTTGGTGGAGTTACGGCCCTTTAAAGGTTTTTGATACACTAACTTTGTACAGACTAGTTCTCCTGAACCCCTGGCTGGATTTTAACTTGACAAGTATGATCAGTACCAAGCCTAGTTGCCTATATCATCACCATTTTCTGGTTGAACGATATTTGAAAGAGTTATGGCCCCTTGTGCATAAACTTTATCTTTAGCCAGTAGAGCGTCCACAGGCCCTCTTGGGCCTCTTGTTTCAGTTTCGAGATGCAAACAAATATTTGTATTACAAATGTACATGAACTCCCTTTTATTTGACAGGGTCGACAAAAATTGGCGCGATTTAATGCCCGGGAGTTTGCAACGTTGATAATAGATATACTCAGTGATGCCAAAAGACGGCAAACCGGTCAGACAGCGGCACCCCTCACAACCAAAGAAAAAATGGGTGAGTTTGAATATTAACTCGTTATACTAGTTATATTTACTGTTTTACTAACTCTCCTCTTGACATTCCAACAACCTTGCCTCTAGAAATATTTTTAGTTAGAAAGGAATTCTGTTTTCGTTTTTACAGAAGCGTGTTTGACAAATGTTTGTTTCAAACTGTCACTTGAATAGTCTTATTCCAGAATAGACATCTCATGGGTCTCATGATGCTGGTCACACAGTGCTTCAGATAAGATGCGTATCTGCGTAATTACGCGTATTTTTTCATCAAAAACGCATTAAATATAAAAAATCGTCATTAAGTATTGAGAGCCAAATACCGGCGTACACACTTCAATAGAAAAATTGAATGCAGCCGATCATACTCAATACTTATTGAAGTTTAAGCTATTGAATGACAATCAAGTACCTCCAGCAATTACTAGTCGATGCTTGCAAGAAAAAAAAAGAAGTTGGCTGTTTGACACAAATTAATGCCATTTAAAAAAGACAGACAGCTATAATGCATATATATAAGCGGAAGAAGAAATATGTTATGTTTTATGGTAAAGACTAAGAGTAAACATTTTACATTAATGTTTTTTCAAAACTTGTTTTAATAATACGCATTAGTAAATTTAAATTTGCAGTACAATTTTTTTCATGCATACAATACGCATTGTGGTGAAAGCTTTTCTGGAGCACTGGTCACATAGTGTAGGTACAAACAACTTGTAATGTTACAATGTTTGGTTAGGGCAACAGGGACAATAAACAAAAGTGTTCCACAGAATTTGTTTTCAGTATGAAAGTTGATCTACCAATGGAAAACCCACTTGGACCAATTTCGGATATGATCTATTTTGGGATGGTTTTTCCAAGTATTGCAATAAAGAAACATTTTCAGCATGAAACAAACTGTTATACAGCTGATCAACACATTATTCAGGGTTTGAATTTAACTTTTTTCAGCAACTTGTCCTTAGACAATTTACTTGTCCCCAGTCAAATTTACTTGTCCCCGCGCTTCATGTAAAAGTGATACAAAAAACAAGATCAATCATGAAAGTGACGTTACATTCCCTCAGTTGCATTCCACCAATGAAAACAAGATAGGTTTTATTTGTCATATTCAATGTGCTCACCAATGTTTTGACATTTTTTCAGTCACAAGTTTTAAAGATGTAAAATTCATTTCTTTTTTATAAAATTTAGTTGTCCGTAGGACAGGTCACCTGGGACAATTAACTTGTCCCCAGAAGAATATACATGGCACAGGACAAGGGGACAACTGTTAATGTCAAACCCTGTTATTTAGATTAGAAATTATTGGGAGAGGCTACCAAGGAGGAAAGAAAACAGATGAATCTGATCATTGTAATATTTTTACATTGCAAGCAAATGTCTCGCCATTCTCTTTAGCTTTGTAGAATTACATAATATAATATATACAGGGCAGGAAAATTTGTTTCTGAGTTACTCATCCTACGTAATATTTGTATGGTCAAATTGATAAATTGTTAAAGAATTTATCTGAATTTCTACGTTCTGCATCAGTGAGCACTCGGCATGACGAGCGGATGAGTGTAATTCTCGTGCCCTGATACGGTAGTGTTATTTGGTTAATGTCCAAGTCAGAGCACTGGGAAGCCACTTTCTGCATTTAAATGCTGGTTTACCTCCCCTTTGTGTATTAATAACTGTAACACCTGTAAAGTGTTGAAAAAAATCCTAGTAATTATTAATTAGAAGAATTTACACTAAATTACTGAGGATTGATTACTTTTTATGTAACACACCAAGATAGTGGAGAAAATAGTTTTACCCATGTCCATCCTTCTGTCCGTCTGTCTGTCACAACTTGAATAAGGTTTTGGGTAAGCTCTGATTCTAAGTCAGCTCTATATTCTGTAAACTTCATACTCCTATATATCTGCATCAGTGGTTGACATTCATAGGTCACCATGACCGACCTAGACCTTTTTACACTTTATCGGTTATCGATTTTAAATTAGCTCAGTTCCTTAATTCTAGTTTAAATTCTAGTTTAAATACAGTTTTTGGCCAGCTCTGTTTTTGAGTAGCTGATAGCAGATACATCTAAATCAGTGCTAAACATTCTTACCTTGACCAGCCATATAAATACCATCCCATTTAAGGTTTAATTAGCTCCGTTTCTAAGACCGATAGCTTTACACTTCAAAGTTTATGCAGATATATCTACGTCAGTGCTTAAAGAAACTAACCCGCCAGATAACGGCAAAATTACACTACAAAACCGTTATCAAAACACTATCGAGGACATACAATAATGTATATGTGCCGATTAAAAGTATAGGATTAATATGACACTATTTTCACAGGTTCTTAAAATATCCATGATTGAATATGCGTAAAATAAATTATGAGTTTGGTTTTGGAGTTTGCCCTGGCAGGTTAAAGCCGTTTGTATCATGTCCATAGAGTTTGGATTCTCAAAATGTGTAAGTTATATAATATATATATATATATGTATGCTGTGTGTGTCCCTTTAAACTTTCTGTATAGAAACACTGACGAGTTATATGCATTAGGTTATAGATCAGTTATCCGATTTTAAGGAAATCAGTTCAAGGGAGTGGTGGCGACCGCAGAACATATTTCTTTAAAGTTTGAATAAGTGATCTATAACTGACTTATAGCCAAACCCGCCCATTCTCTGGCAGCTTCCTTTTATCTGAGTATAAGCAGTAGTTGCACTAGACTGGCATTAGTCCTTAATATTATAACATTTTAACTATAACCTATCATTATAGAATTATAGAATTTCCTTATCATTGAAAGAGGCATATATCTCCACTTATAACTTGTATAGTCTTATCTCAACATTAAGATATACATTCAGCCATGGAGAGAAACAGAGGTTGAAATAAAATAATTTTTATGCTGAGTATTATTTTATTTTTTGTCTAAATTTATTATTTATAGTCTAATTTATAGACTGATACCAGTCTATAGTTGCATATATCCACTGTGTATGTAATTGACGGCTGTCTTCGTTGTTTTTCTCTGATTTTTGCAGTCTTTCCACTCTAAACACGTGATTGTTAGGTGGAGCTTATGTTCTTCATATTAAATTGAACCTCTTACTGAAATCACTTAATAGATAATTTCAAATTTTGTTCCGATATAAAAATAAGAAGGCCAAAAATTTCAAAAATCTCTTGATGCTTATTGGATGTTCGATTTGGTTGAGCTATTAATACCAAATGAAGTTCCCGGCCCCCTAATAATTGTGACCTTCTTAAAGCTACTATAGCTGTTTATCAGGCTAGTGGGCGTGTAACTAAATCAGATGGGAGCAGTTTAATGCCTGATTACTACCAAATGCAAGCTACAAAGCTAAAGAGAATGGTGAGACATTTGCTTGCATTTGGAGTCACTGGGGTCAAGATCACTGTTACTAAAAAAAGAAAAACAATATCCGCTCAATAACTTCAGTTGAGAATGAGATATTGGCATGAAACTTCATGGATAGGTAGCTTATATGAAAGGGAAGCTTGGGATTGCATTTGGGGTCACTGGGATTAAGGTCACTGTTACTAAAATAGAAAAATGGTTTCGCTCAGTAACTTCAGTTAAGAGATATTGGAATGAAAGTTCATGGGTAGGTAGCTTATATGAAAAGGATGCTTGGGATTGCATTTGTGGTCACTGGGGTCAAGGTCAAGGTCACTGTTACTAAAAATAGGAAAACGGTTTCTGCTCAATTACTTCAGTTAGATATTTGAATGAAACCGTATGGGTAGGTAGCTTATATGAAAAGGAAGCTTGGGATTGCATTTGGGGTCACTGGGGTCAAGGTCAAGGCACTGTTACTAAAAATAGAAAAATGGTTTCCCGCTCAGTAACTTCAGTTAGGAATGAGATATTGGAATAAAACTTTATGGGTAGGTATTTTATATGAAAAGGAAGCTTGGGAGTGCATCTGGGGTCACTGGGGTCAAGGTCAAGGTCATTGTTACTAAAAGTATATGGTTTCCGCTCAGTAACTTCAGTTAGGAATGAGATGTTGGAATGAAACTTTATGGGTAGCTAGCTTATATGAAAAGGAAGCTTAGGATTGCATTTGTGGTCACTTGGGTCAAGGTCACTGTTACTAAAAATAGAACAATGGTTTCCGCTCAGTAACTTCAGTTAGGAATAAGATATTGGAATGAAACTTTATGGGTAGGTAGCTTATATAAAAAGGAAGTTTGGGATTGTATTTGGGGTCACTGGGGTCAAGGTCACTGTTTCTAAAATAGAAAAATGGTTTCCGCTCAGTAACTTCAGTTAGGAATGAGATATTGGAATGAATCTTTATGGGTAGCTAGCTGATATGAAAAGGAAGTTTGGGATTGCATTTGGGGTCACCAGGATCAAGGTCAAGGTCACTGCTAATAAAATAGGAAAATGGTTTCCACTCAGTAACTTCAGTTAAAACGGTTTCCGCTCAATAAATTCAGTTAGGAATGAGATATTGGAATGAAATTTTATGGGTAGGTAGCTTATATGAAAAGGAAGCCTGGGATTGCATTTGGTGTCACTGGGGTCAAGGTCAAGGTCACTGATACACAAAATAGAAAAATGTTTTCTTCATTTGCCCCTTTTCTTGAACTAGTCGTTCGTTCAAACATTCAAATTTTATCCTATGCAGTAATTCTTAAACAGTTATGTTCAGTCTCAAAATGTTCAGAATTAGTCATTATATTTTATGCTTCTAAATTTAACACGCTACCTAATGCAGTAACGCATTACATTGCTGTTAAGTTACATTATGCATTTACATGTTCATGTGTTACTTGATCCAAAGAGAAAATTAATTATCCTCCAATAAGAATAAAATTGTCACACAATGACCAGTAGGGGACATTGTATTGCATGCAATACTTCTTCTTGTTTAAATTTAGGTTGTGGGTGTTGTTGTGTTTTGCAATTGTAAAAAAGTATTGAATATAATTGAATGATGAAACTCTTTGATATAAGAGCCATATTAGCTTGTAGAGCATCCACAGGCTCTAATTGGCCTATGAGGACCTGTTGTTCTGTATTATTATTAATGATCGCTAACCCCTGGACTATTAAGTTTTCCCATTTGAAGTCAAAGATGGTCGCTCCCCGGGTTTCAGTGTTTGTATACAGACATTTTGCATGTTTTGACATAGACTTACATAGAGAAAAACTTAAAACACCTTAAGAATGAGATATTGGAATGAAACTTCATGGATAGGTAGCTTATATGAAAGGGAAGCTTGGGATTGCATTTGGGGTCACCGGGATCAAGGTCACTGTTACTAAAATAGAAAAATGGTTTCGCTTCAGCATTTGCGAGGGGATGCTTTTTTCATCATTATGAAGATCTCAGGTGATCGATTCAGGGCCATTTAGACCAAATATGGCCATCTTGTTTTATTGATATACTGTTAGCATTGTATACTTTATCCTTTGTTCATTTTATGTGTGTATGGGATTATTCAATGTGTTTCTAAGTGCATACATGCACTCAAAGGCCTTTCACAGAAAGGTACATACAGATTTGACTACAACAATGATGGAAAATGCACCATCGCATAATTGACCCTTAGCTCGCTATGAATGTATAATGGACTGTCTTAATTCCTTTAAATTTAGACCAATTCATTTATGTTACAAAGGTCTGTTTTGGAGAAATGACTGATGAGCAGCGAGACATTGTAAACCTGATCAGCCTGCAAGTTACTCGTTTACTCGCAGGCTGATCTGGGTTACAGTGGACACAAAGGCTATTGTAGTCGCCCTTAGCAGGCTAAGGGTTAAGCTTGCCTGTTCTTTGGCCAAAACTTGGACCAAATGTGAATGAGCATAATTGAGATATGCGTAACAGTGTAAGTGCCATTGATTATAGAAAAGTAAGCAAAGTTCAGCTTGTGAATGCGATTACACGGATGTTTCAGATTTTTGCCAAATTTGATACAAGGTTTTGTTTCGATAAGATCCTGGACATTATGACCAAAATTAACACTTGCTTAACATTTCTCTTGTTTAAAATAAAATAAGCCACTTTAGTGTTCAACTTTTTTCAAACAATCAGATTTTCACATACTTGTTCCAGTTATTCAAAGATTTTACTACCAGCACTCTTCATTATTAAGAGCATGACCAATATAGAGACTATCTACAACATGTAGTAAACACTAAATCAGTACGCTCACTCCCTTTCGGTTTCTTAATGATGAAGATTTCTCTTCATAGCGTCTATCCTATACAAATTGTAAATGGTATCAGGTTTTAAGCAAACTTGGTAAGAATGGGTACATACTGAAATGATGTTAGACAAGATAACAAGGCTGAAATAATGTTAAACAATGCTTGTTAGACAAGGCTGAAATAATGTTAGACAAGGCTAAAGCTGAAATAATGTAAGACAAGGCTGAAATAATGTTAGACAAGGCTGAAATAATGTAAGACAAGACTGAAATAATGTAAGACAAGGCTGAAATAATGTTAGACAAGGCTAAAGCTGAAATAATGTAAGACAAGGCTGAAATAATGTAAGACAAGACTGAAATAATGTAAGACAAGACTGAAATAATGTAAGACAAGGCTGAAATAAAGTTAGACAAGGCTAAAGCTGAAATAATGTAAGACAAGGCTGAAATAATGTAAGACAAGACTGAAATAATGTAAGACAAGGCTGAAATAATGTTAGACAAGGCTAAAGCTGAAATAATGTAAGACAAGGCTGAACTAATGTTAGACAAGGCTGAAATAATGTTAGACAAGGCTAAAGCTGAAATAATGTTAGACAAGGTTGAATAATGTTAGACAAGGTTGAATAATGTTAGACAAGGCTGAAATAATGTTAGACATGGCTGAAATAATGTTAGACACGTTTGACAATGAGCAAGATCCACCTATAACTTAATTTTCTAGTTTATCTTATTTTTATGCATTACTTTTTTGCTTTTAATTCTTCATTCAGTCTAACCTTCCTTTTTTGTTCCACTTTTACTAAGTGTTTACATTAACATAAACATTTAAAGTCAATGACCTTTTTAGAACATAGTTCAGATAAAGTTTATCATTATCATGTCAATTGATATTCCTGTTTTTAAATCAATTAATAAATAAATTATCACTAAATTGCAAACCAGTTAGAAGGACTATCTTGTATGTTATCACATAATCATTTTTTGGTCCAGAATTTTAATGTTGATTGTTCTTTGTACTGGAATTCTTAAAAGGTCACTTAGCTTACTGTATTAAAAGAAGAAAATATATACTTAAAGGGAATGTTGGCATAGCCTTTATTAGTGTAAGGTCTGAACTGAACACTTGGAAAACGAACGAATTATAAAAATGGGATTATAAACAAAGATGGTATGGCATCATTGGCCATTTAAAGGGTCTTCTGAAATAGATGCCGGCATTTTGAGAACTATGACATCAATGCAGATTCTTACTGCTATTATAAGGTCAAAGTTCAAGGTCATGATGGAATGTAACTTGACCCTGAAAATGATTTCAGCACAATGTCTTCTATGTTTATAAAGTTTTGTAAGACTGACAAAGGCGAAAAAATCCTTCTGCTTGTATGATGTCAAAGTTCAAGGTCACAAAGGAACTTAACTTGACCCTGAACAATGTCTTCTATGTTTGTGAAGCTTTGTAAGTATGACAAAGGTGAACAAATCCTTAACAAAGGACCAAATGTATGTACGTGCCTGTGCATGTGTGTGTGTGATAGAGACCAAATAACACCTGTAATATATTTTTCTCATTATTTCAATATCTTTCACACTGTACTCTTGTAAATCTTCTTGACCTAATATCAGACTTTATAACTTTACTTTAAGCTTGAATAATAAGGCCCATAAAATTAGAATACCCCAAAAAGCATGTAATTGTTCATTTATTTCAATGAAAGGGGTTTTTTTTCATCCTAATTTCCAGAAAAGCTCTAATATTTTGCAAACTTTTACACTCTTTACCTGTTGAATTCATTGTTTCCATGCTAGTCCTGTGTGACCTTACTTTAAAATATTCTTGATCCCTTTTCAGATGACAGGGCATAAAATAATAACTTAAAAAATAAATTATTTCGCCCTAGCATGGTATATACTATTTTAAACTCTTTCTACCTGCCTGATTATTACCTGGACTGCTGGTTATATCAGTTTTATGAAGGGTGTGTCAGACAAGCCAATAAGGGTTCACTGACTTGTAACATAATGTCATTTAATATCATGTCCTTTTGCTTCATTACCCTCAATTAGGCTGGGCTCCAAACTTTAGTCCCAATGTTTTTGTCAATTTCTTTGTAAGAGTTAAAATCACCTTATGCATGGGCTATTTTTTAAATCGTTTGCGAACAAATTTATTTTGAAGTCTATGATAATTTTCTTTGTAAGAGTTAATTTAAATTATTTATAGGTTATTTTTTCAATCATTTGGGAACACATATGCTAAATTTAGAGAGTATTGGACATGTTCACGAATAAAATAAAACACATTTAGATAATAAAATAGCTTTGTTTTGTAAAGTGATACAAAAAATGCCCAAGTTCAGGCACCTTGGCAATTTGTTAAGTGGCCATTTTTCAAAAGTTTAATAAAACAGTAAATTGTAAGTTATAATGTAAGTAAATTGTAGTTAAGTGTAGTGTAATGATGATGATGACACTACAATTAATATACCTGTAGACCTGTTGGCTAATGTTTTAAAATGTATGGCATTTAAAGTGACTTTGGACAGTGAAGGCAATTGATAACATTTTTGTACAGCTGAATTAGAAGTAAGATTAGCAATTTAGAATTGGCAGAAATTACTATTCCTTTGTATACGCCCTTAGGGACATACTATGTCATGGCATTGTCAGTCAGTCTGTCTGTCTGTCTGGCCATTAACTTTTACCTGACAACTAACTGATTGTGGCTTACATCTTGGAAAAATAAGGTTTACAACAAATGAAACTTTGTACACATCTCACGATCCAACCTCCGCGCAGTGATATTGTAGCCATTAATCCCTGCCACCACACAAATCACGTGACGATAGCTGAGGCCATGTGTTTACAAAATGGCGAAACACTAGGTAATGCTTGGTACAGCAAAGTCTTGCCGTAACCAACAGGCAAATTGGCAATAACACCATCACCTTCGAGAAGATGTTGAAAACATTCAACCCATTTTGGCTTGGGTGTAATCTATTAAATTTATGCACAGCTTCTGTAATGTTTGCAATGGAATACATGTTTGTTTACAAGTAACCAAGTAACCGGTGTGCCTAAATATATATTCTCTGAAAAAAAATATTTGTTTTATCAATAAATTATTTTTGTAACCAGATACTGTCTTTCACACTATTTTCCTATATTATGAACAAAGCAAGTTGAAATATTGACCTAACAAATATTTAACCAAAAAATTAAATTCAGCTATAAATGTTTTTGGTGGCAGTGGTTACTGTAACAGAAGTAAAGGGAAGTAACCACTGCGTGAAGTCTGCTCATGATCCAGTAAATGAATCTGATAAAGGCACATAACTCTCTGGTTCATATTTTTTTAACCTCAAACTTAACCTTGCCTTTTACAGGTGATTGTGGATAAGAACTTTCAAAGTATTAGGTCTATTATACATTCAGATGACAGGCAGCTATGCCCCACTAGGCGGTGCTCTTGTTTTAACATTTGATCTGACAAATTCACCCTCACTTCTCGTTTTGTCATCAAATTAAACCATTAATAACTGTTACTTATTTCATCTGAACTGTTGTTTAAGGGCTCATCAACAATTGTTTAGGATATTTTGAGCCACCCTAAACATACACAAGGGAAGTATACATTGGCACTAGGGAACCTTGCCCTATTCTGACTATCGAATAGATTAATATGGTTCTTCCACTTGCTCAGAAATTTGTGTCTGAAATTCAGCCCCATTGCTTTCCCTTTAAAGTATATAGTTTTCCCCTTTTTCTGTTAAAAATTCCGCTCTTAAAAAAGAAAAATATTTCTATTCCCCATCTTGACGTAAGTGAGGGAGTGTTTGAGTGAATGCAGGGTTGTTCTTTTGACAACAGAACTACACTAACACTATCATCTGGGTCATAGAGAGTGAGTTGTATAATCGGAGTAGCAAAATCAATGTAAAATAAATAATGTTTATATATTATATATATATCCTTAACAAATTATCATGGCAGTCTCAACTTTGCAATTTATTAAGCAATAGTATATAGATTATAATTATCATTCATTTTGCAGTATATTTATGTATATATCAGTATATTTATTTATGTATATATACCCTCTGTGATTTCCAGCAATCCCTTTAAGAATATTACTAACAGTTTTGTTTCTTTTCTTATCTGTTATTGTCTGTCAAATAAAACTCTTTCCATTTAATTTTCTCTGGTAAGGTCAGACGTCATTAATTCAGGGTCGTTAGCCGTTATGTTTTTCGACTGTCAGTCATATTGTGATTGTGGGAGATAGCATGGCAGTGTCTGCTGGTGAAGTATAATGGAGGGCACTTGTTGCATGGGTGAGCGCAGTGTTGTTATACAGCAGCGGAACAGGGGTGTCATGTATTGTTAGCTTTATAATGTATAAGTCATACATAGAGGATCTTAAATGAGCGACTGTATTATTGGTTTTAATAATGAGTTGGATAAAATGAGGCTCTTCCAAGTTTCCTATCTTTTTATCCAATGAGTTTATTGAAGTCAATAATACACAGTCACGAATGTAAGATTCTATTTATCACACAACACACCTACGATAGTTTCACTTTAATGGTGTCAAATTACCTTGTATATCATGGCATTAGCTACATTGCCTGGCTGTAACGCGTTTGCACTACAAATAATGTGACGCCTTAAACCAAATTTAATGTTACGTACGCGCATTTAATTTTTGTGAAGTAAGATTTCAAATAATGTTAAATACTTAAGGTGGGTGGACGTATCGTATGATATACGATGCAAACAGTTGGAACTAAATGTTTTATTGTACACAAAGTGAATCGGTCCTCATTTGCATCTATAATACACTAGTGTATTATGATAAATAAGTCATCCCAGAAGCCATGTTATGTGATAAGTAATGTATAAGTCAAACAGGTAAAGTAGTAATAGCAGCAGTCATCATTTTGATTTTGAATCAGCTTGCATATAAGGTAAGAGGTATAGGGACCGAATGGTTAGAATGTCTGATTTGAAATCACTTGCCCCTCACCTCTGTGGGTTTGACTCCTCGTGGGACCAGGAATCTTTATGTGAGGAAGCTATCCAGCTGACTTGCGGAACTTCGGTGGTTCTACCCAGGTGGCCGCCCGTGCACGAAAATTCCTCCACCAATGAAAGCTGGAAAGTCGCCATATGACCTTCTAAATCTGTTATCCATTTCATAGCATTTTATCTTTATTTTGCCATATGTTTAAAATTTACCGTAGTAATATGCAGAAACAATTTGGTTTGTACTATACAACTAGTTAATTCCTTAGAAGTCAATGGTTGTAACTATTTATCAGAGGGAGTGACTACTGACCTGAGAAGGATACTATTGCACGAGGCGGCGCATCAAAGCATGTCAATGACAAAGATGTACTATTGCACGCTATATTTTCCTGTTGCACTGTCACATGATAAACTATTGAACGGTTGGCATACTTCCAATGAGAATGGTCAAAACTATTTAATCACACATGATTGCTTCTAGACCGATGAAAATGGCTGGTATTTTATGATATATAGTACTAACGCCTATTCAACTAATTATTATTAATGATTTGTTAATATGTAAGTTATATGGAAAAACTAACTGGAAGCCGCAAGTGTTACAGGAATGTAGGCATACAGCCAAACAAGCTTTATTATTGATCTCGAGAGATTTGAAAACCTTGGAAATGGTGAAAGAGTTATTAATATCAGATGATAATAAAGCAAATATGACCATTAAAGGGCTAGAAATTAACATTTTTAGTTTACTAGACCACCGTAGTTGGGTAAAATCACTAGATACTAGCCCAATATAATATTCAGCAGAAAATACTATTTTAATTCAAGTTTCGGTTTCTTTATACAAGTTTTACATTTATTGAAACTTCGGAAATATCAGGTTTTTAAAAGACCTGTTAGGTTAGACAATGCTGTCACTACATAATCTATCGATTTATAATTTATTTCTTATTTGAATAATTTTTGTTACTAGCCCATCGGGACAACCCAGACACAGACTTTGCTTGCACGGCAGCATTTTTGCTAGCCTCGGGCTACAGGACTAGTGCTAATTTCGAGCCCTGCATTAAAGGTTCTTGTGAAGTAGATATGGAAGCCACTATTGTGAAAACTATGACATGTAGTTCTAAATTACAATATATGGAATATTTATAAATATTGTAATTTACTGATTTATAACATGATTATATTCAAAACAAGTATCATGAATTGTGATAATGTGTTTTATGACAAGTACATGATTTTACATTCATTTGCAGTCCTTTGCTGTTTATCAATATGCGGGTAATTTAGAACTATGACATTCTATACATTCTGTATTTGTTTTAGAACAACCTTCAAATGGTCATATCTTCTTTGTTTATCATTAGAATTTGATAATCATTTCATCTTTTCCCAAGTTTTTCAGAAGTCTCAAATTAAAATTTATTTGACTGTATGCATACATACATATAGTTTAAGAAAATCAAAATTGCTGTGTGTCCCCTTTAATGCAAATGCTAGAAGTGTGATTATATGAAATCTTTCTGGAAAAAAAGACTTCAGATAATAATAAAGCTTTTTTGAGATTAAAATGACTTCAAAGGCATGCATGGGGAAATTAGAGTTTTAAAATATTTTTGAGTTAAAATATGTTAAGATTTCTGTTAAATTTCATCCTTTTTTAAATAATTAAAATGTTTACTTTCCAAGTGTTAGATTTACATTTAAGTGTGTTCAAGTGGCTCCAGTCTATCTCACTTCCGTCAGTATAGTTGTCCCACAATGACTAGCAATAAACAGTAGAGGTATACCAGAGTCTTTGTTTGAAAATTGGAACGTATTATGGTATTGGGTTGTACGTAGGAACCCTATTGATTTTGGGGGCCAGTAGGTCAAAGGTCAGTGTCACAGTGACCTTATATGGAAATATGTATTCTGCACAAAAACTTCAAAACCATAACACCTACACTCATAATTCTTTATAGGTACATTGCCCCAGGTGGGAGGAAGAACCTATTGTTTTTGGGGCCAATAGATCAAAAGTCAAGGTCACAGTGACCTTATATGGAATACGCATTCGGCACAATAACTTCAAAACGGTAAAACCTACTCTCATAAAACTTTATAGGTACATTACCTAGGTAACAAGAAAAAATGATTTTTTGGGCCAGTAGGTCAAAGGTCAAGGTCACAGTGACCTTATATGGCAATATGCATTCCACACAATAGCTTCAATCCCATAAAACCTAAACACATGAAACTTCATAGGTACATTGCCCTAGGTGGGTGGATGATACCTTAAAGGTCAAAGGTCAAGGTTGACCTCACACCTTGGAAATGTTTTGCTTATGCCGTGGTGCGGCGTCCGTCTGTCTGTTCGTAAACTTTTTTTTGTAGCGACAACTCCTCTGAAACTACTGAATGGATTTTCATGAAACTTTACAGAAATGTTGCCCATGAAGTCTAGTTGATCCTAGCAAAAATTCATGTTGATGTGAAATCAAAGATGGCCACCAAATCTAAAAATAGGTTTTTAAAAAACAAGTTTGTAGCGACTACTTCTTGAAAACTATAAGTGATATTGATATGGGACTTTTTCTAAAATGATCAGCATGACATGATGTTGGTCCTTGTCAAAAATCGTTTTGATTCGACGTTAAACATGGCTGCCAGCGGCCATCTTTGTTTACATAGAATTATATAATGAAAACTTGTAGCGACTACTCCTCTGAAACTACTTGACGGATTTTCATGAAACTTCACAGGAATGTTGCTTTTGATGTCTAATTGATCCTAGCAAAATTTTAGGTCGGCCGGAAATTCAAGATGGCCGCCACGACTAAAAATAAATTTTCAAAATACAAGTTTGTAGCGACTTCTTCTTGAAAACTATAAGTGATATTGATATGGGACTTTTTCTAAAATGATCAGCATGACATGATGTTGGTCCTTGTCAAAAATTGTTTTGATTTGAAACTACTTGGCGGATTTTCATGACACTTTACAGAAATGTTGCTCTTAATGTCTAATTGATCCTAGCAAAATTTCAGATCGGCCAGAAATTCAAGATGGCCGCCACAGCTAAAAATAGATTTTTAAAAAAGAAGTTTGTAGCGACTACATCTTGAAAACTATAAGTGATATTGATATGGGACTTTTTGTAAAATGATCAGCATGACATGATGGTTATCAGAGTCAAACATTATTTTGATTCGACGTTAAACATGGCTGCCAGTGGCCATCTTTGTTTACATAGAGTTATATAATGAAAACTTGTAGCGACTACTCCTCTGAAACTACTTGACAGATTTTCATGAAACTTCACAGGAATGTTGCTCTTGATGTCTAATTGATCCTAGCAAAATTTCAGATCAGCCGGAAATTCAAGATGGCCGCCACGCTTAAAAATAAATTTTCAAAAAACAAGTCTGTAGCGACTACTTCCTGAAATCAAAATCATCAGTAGAGCTTCAAGACCTCTTGTTTTAACATAATAACCCAACGAGAATGATTGTTATAGGCCATAAACCTGTTTCACAATTGTTGTAAAACAAATAGGTTTGACCAAACTAACATAATAACCTGAAGGAAATGGCGTATAATGCCCCGTTCGGTGACGCTCTTGTTAACCTATTTAAGTGGGCCGAAATTCGGCCTATTCCCAATTGCAACCCTCTGTTTTCCCCCAATTCTGGGAGGGAAATTCCCAATCGTAAATAATAAAAATTGGTCACAATTTTACATGGTTTGTATGTTAAAATAAATGCTAAATTCAAAACCTGCTCGATAGTATGCCTAAAACATAAATTTTTAATGAAAATTTTGCCTTAAAAAAAACACCCCTTAATAACGAAAATCACGCTATTTTTTCCCCAATTTTGACAGACTTACGCTTATTTTCCCCAAAATCAGCCATTTCTCAATTTTCGGTAATGAATACCAGCAGTATCTTTGGGAGAAAACCCAATCCATTAAGCACTGATCAGAATCGCTGGAAATAGCTACCTCGTAGTTAATTGGTGTTATTTCAAGATACAGTATTTGTATTTTGGGAGGAAGCTGATTTTAGATCGACTTTTTTGAAGAAAAACAAAGTGCTATTTTCATCACTTGATCATCCTCTGCATTGTCGTCTGCGTCGTTATCTGCATCCGGGTTTCAGTTTGTTTGTTTCATAAGAAAAAGAAGTTTGGTTATTTGACCCACAACGTCAATTAATAAACAATTACCATGAATCATAAATTATTGATACAGTAGTACATATACGACAATAAAAAAGAATACAAATTTGGTACACCCCTGTGTCGCACAGTCAGATATAAGTGAAATGCACTAGACTAGAATTACAGTGGCGCTGTAGCAGTAATTGGGATATAGTAGGTTCAATTGACTAGAATTACTTAACTATCATGAAAATTACATAAATCATTTTGTTAATGTAAGTGAAATTTATGATCTTAAACTGTAACATCCAGTAATATGTAATTTAATAATTAGTTTGTGTGCAATATTCTGTGTTTGTTATTATGTAATGAAATTGTGTGACGGAAAATGCGAAACCTTTTTTAGCTCTACTGATCAGAGATCAGCAGAGCTTATGCCGTGGTGCGGCGTCCGTCGTCCGTCTGTCCGTCTGTCCGTCCGTCCGTTAACTTTTTTTTTGTAGCGACTACTCCTCTGAAACTACTGAATAGATTTTCATGAAACTTTACAGAAATGTTGCCCATGAAGTCTAGTTGATCCTAGCAAAAATTCATGTAGATGTGAAATCCAAGATGGCCGCCAAATCTAAAAATAGGTTTTTAAAAAACAAGTTTGTAGCGACTACTTCTTGAAAACTCTAAGGGATATTGCTATGGGACTTTTTCTAAAATGATCAGCATGACATGATGTTGGTCCTTGTCGAAAATCGTTTTGATTCGACGTTAAACATGGCTGCCAGCGGCCATCTTTGTTTACATAGAGTTATATAATGAAAACTTGTAGCGACTACTCCTCTGAAACTACTTGACGGATTTTCATGAAACTTCACAGGAATAATGCTCTTGATGTCTAATTAATCCTAGCAAAATTTCAGGTCGGCCGTAAATTCAAGATGGCCGCCACGGCTAAAAATAGATTTTTAAAAAATAAGTTTGTAGCGACTTCTTCTTGAAAACTATAAGAGATATTGATATGGGACTTTTTCTAAAATGATCAGCATGACATGATGTTGGTCCTTGTCGAAAATCGTTTTGATTCGACGTTAAACATGGCTGCCAGCGGCCATCTTTGTTTACATAGAGTTATATAATGAAAACTTGTAGCGACTACTCCTCTGAAACTACTTGACGGATTTTCATGAAACTTCACAGGAATGTTGCTCTTGATGTCTAATTGATCCTAGCAAAATTTCAGGTTGGCCGGAAACTCAAGATGGCCACCACGGCTAAAAATAGATTTTTAAAAAATAAGTTTGTAGCGACTACTTTTTGAAAACTATAAGAGATATTGATATGGGACTTTTTCTAAAATGATCAGCATGACATGATGGTTATTCAAGTCGAACATTATTTTGATTCGACGTTAAACATGGCTGCCAGTGGCCATGTATGTTTACATAAGAGTTATATAATGATAACTTGTAGCGACTACTCCTCTGAAACTACTTGACGGATTTTCATGAAACTTCACACGAATGTTGCTCTTGATGTCTTATTGATCTTAGCAAAATTTCAGGTTGGCCGGAAATTCAAGATGGCCGCCATGGCTTAAAATAGATTTTTAAAAAATAAGTTTGTAGCGACTACTTCTTGAAAACTATAAGAGATATTGATATGGGACTTTTTCTAAAATGATCAGCATGACATGATGGTTATCCGAGTCGAACATTATTTTGATTCAATGTTAAACATGGCTGTCAGTGGCCATCTTTGTTTACATAGAGTTATATAATGAAAACTTGTAGCGACTACTCCTCTGAAACTACTTGACGGATTTTCATGAAACTTCACAGGAATGTTGCTCTTGATGTCTAATTGATCCTAGCAAAATTTCAGGTCGCCCGGAAATTCAAGATGTCTGCCATGGCTAAAAATAGATTTTCAAAATACAAGTTTGTAGCGACTACTACTTGAAAACTATAAGTGATATTGATATTGGACTTTTTGTAAAATGATCAGCATGACATGATGTTGGTCCTTGTCAAAAATTGTTTTGATTCAACGTTAAACATGGCTGCCAGCAGCCATCTTTGTTTACATAGTGTTATATAGTAAAAACTTGTAGCGACTAATCCTTTGAAACTACTTGGCAGATTTTCATGAAACTTTACAGGAATGTTGCTCTTAATGTTTAATTGATCCTAGCAAAATTTCAGATCGGCCAGAAATTCAAGATGGCCGCCACAGCTAAAATTAGATTTTTTAAAAAAGAAGTTTGTAGTGACTACGTCTTGAAAACTATAAGTGATATTGATATGGGACTTTTTGTAAAATGATCAGCATGACATGATGGTTATCAGAGTCAAACATTATTTTGACTCGACGTTAAACATGGCTGTCAGCGGCCATCTTTGTTTACATAGAGTTATATAATGAAAACTTGTAGCGACTATTCCTGTGAAACAACTTGACGGATTTTCATGAAACTTCACAGGAATGTTGCTCTTGATGTCTAATTGATCCTAGCAAAATTTCAGGTCGGCCGGAAATTCAAGATGGCCGCCACGGCTAAAAATAATTTTTCAAAAAACAAGTCTGTAGCGACTACTTCCTGAAATCAAAATCAATCAGTAGAGCTTCAAGGTCATTGACCTCTTGTTTAATTTATAAAAGGCACTATATTGTGAGGCTAAGACTAATATATATATATTAGGTTATAGGTTATTTATACTACACTACTCAACTTTTATAAACGGTCACTTTTCAAAGAATTATATATTTTTTAATAATTCATATTTTCATTTGAAATTTTAACTGGCGTCGTTTTAACAAATATCGTCAGCGATTTATAAAACTTAATCTGCCTTGATTGGACTAAAACCTCTATTGATAAACTTAATAAAATATTGGTATGTGTTTCTGTGATTTCCAGTTTTAAGTATTCATGTTATTTTCAAAAAAACTCGGTGACCGATTATAAAAGTTGAGTAGTGTATAATGTGACTTAAGGCCTTTAACACGAAGTAATATTGGAAGACGAATTGCAAGGAGTAAATATCTAATGGTTAAATAAGTTGTTAAAAAAGATATGCTTTATGGACTGTTGAGTGCATCTAGAGTGCTACGCAATCAAAAAAGGCCAAAAAAGTGATGTAAGTAGACAAAACTTCATGCACAAAAATACTGGAAACATGTTTGTAATTAAGTTTAAATTTTGTAGAATTATACAGAAAGGAGAGAGTATTTTTTAGATTTGTTTAGCCATTTAATGTATGGAATGAATGAACAGTGTTTTAAGGTATGTCGACACATTAATAGGTCATAAAAACTGATGAAGAATAAAACAAATGAAATAAGTTATTAATGTAAAAATATATTAGTAAAATTATTTAAAAATAAGTGATGATACGGTAAAAGTTTTATCTTTAAAGGGACACACGGCAATATTGATTTTTAGCCGGGTTTTTGCAAGGAAAGAAATCCGCTTATAGATTGACGTAAAGCGGGTGGGCGGCAGGCCGGCAGGCGGGCGTGCATCAACATTTTTTTTTATATCTCAGCATTACCATGTCCGATATTCATCAAACTTTAACAGCACCGTCTTCTCATCAAGCACTTACCATATCCTGAAAGTTAGGTAACTGTGAACTACTTTCTCTAAAATATATGTTACGTTAATCTTTTTGTTAAAGTTTCGGTGGGGGGACGGGTGAAAATTTATATTTTTGTTATATCTCAGCATTACCATTCCCGATCTTCATCAAACTTTAACAGCACCTTCTTCTCTTCAAACGCTTACCATACTCTCAAAACAAGGTCAATGTGACCGACTTTCTCCAGAATATACTTTACTTCAACCTTTTGGTTAAAGTTTGGGGGGGACGGGTGCGAATTTATTTTTGTTACATCTCAGCGTTACCATGTCCAATCTTCATCAGACTTTCGGGGGAATGGGTGGGTATTTATTTTTGTTATATCTCAGCATTACCATGTCATCAATTTTTAACAGCCCCTTTCTCTCATCAAGTACTTACCATACTCTGAAACTAGGTCATCATGACCTACTTTTAACAAAGCATTCATGACAATAACCTTAAGTTTGTTATGTCTGTCACTAAATGTTAACTTTTTTGTTTAAATTTACCATTTCTCGGCATTACCGTGTCCAATTATTACAAACTTGGGACAGTATCCTCACATATATCAAACATTACACCTGAAAACCCGGCTTTAACGCCACCAGGCATTACCTCTTGTTAAAACTTGCGACATCCCGACATCCCGTTAGTTTTTCACATAACTTGCATTTGTTTATTCATTAATATTAATTATAAGAATAGTATAAAGTGAATTGTTTTTAGTTCTACTGATCAAAGATCAGCAGAGCTTATGCCGTGGTGCGGTGTCATCAAAGATCAGCAGAGCTTATGCCGTGGTGCGGTGTCATCAAAGATCAGCAGAGCTTATGCCGTGGTGCGGTGTCATCAAAAATCAGCAGAGCTTATGCCGTGGTGCGGTGTCATCAAAGATCAGCAGAGCTTATGCCGTGGTGCGGTGTCTTTTTTTTTTGAAGCGACTACTCCTCTGAAACTACTGGATGGATTTTCATGAAACTTTACAGAATTGTTGCCCATGCTTTCTAGTTGATCCTAGCAAAAATTCATGTTGATGTGAAATCCAAAGATGGCCGCCAAAGTTAAAAATAGATTTTTAAAAAGCAAGTTTGTAGCGACTTCTTCTTGAAAACTATAAGTGATATTGAAAATGATCAGCATGACATGATGTTGGTCCTTGTTGAAAATTATTTTGATTCAACATTAAACATGGTTGCCAGCAGCCATCTTTGTTTACATAGAGTTCTCTATAAAAACATGTACTACTAATGACTACTCTGAAACTACTTGACAGATTTACATAAAATGCTGATCTAGCTTTCAGAACCTGCCAGTGGAGCTTCAAGGTCATTGACCTCTTGTTGCATATTACTAACTGCTGCTTATATTGCAACAATGATATATTGAAACCTGAGGTAGAATAAGAACAACAAATGAAAACTCAAGATCTTATTTAATTATATGCAAGCAGGTATAAAGTCAAAATAATGCTGGATAAATAAATCGAGATGCTAATATGAATAAATGGTGGGACTTCTGACATAGGCAAACCCTACCCCAGACTTCATAAAGCATGGCACAAGCTTATTGACCAACTTGAGGCAAACATTTATAAACTATATCTATATAACGATTCTTACGGATGGTGGGAAGTATGCAGTACTGGTTCTACCCAAGGAAAATGGAGTGGTCTGCCTCTACCACAAAAAATTAACCATCATATATGGCCTAAAATGTCCTAAAAATGACAAAAAACAATTCAAACAAACAAATATATATATGTAAATGTGTAACATTTCAGCATTATGCAGAATACCCTGTTTGTAAATATCATCGCTAATTGGTTGTCCCTGCTTTTACTTAGGCTTAAAAGAAAAAAGTGTTTGTTTCCGCTAACCCGACCGACCCTATTATTTATCCGCCGACCCTAACTTTTTTTATTGCAAAAAAAAAACATTTAAAAAAAATTAAATAATAATTTGAACCCATGAACCAAGGTTTCTTTTGGAGAAAAAAAAATATATGCCTCCAGTTAGATTTGAACCCACGACCCCTGGGGTTTCCAGTGTACATTACCAAATATTGAAAAAGGGCCATAACCATGTATTATCTAGGTATTAATACCTTCCCCAGTATTTTTTATCATATTAAAAGTGTTTTTTCATTAACAAAAATAAGGTCATTAGTAAATATAAAAAAAAAAAAAAAATTGTTTTTTTGCCTACCTACCCTATTTTTCTTGAAGCCGTTAGCAGAAACAAACTTTTTTTTTTTGTGCCTTATATTTTATATGTTAACCTCATTTTCATGTCAGAGACATTAACAACATGTTGCCATTTTCATAGTGGCAAATTTATTACAGTGATATGCCACTTTTAGATGATTATAACTCAAGTGCAAAAACAGACACAAAAAATAATTAATAAAAGTTTATTTGCGACCTTGTAAAATTATTTTTAAGTTACCTTTTTGCTACAGCTGTTTGATAGGTAGAAAGAAATAAGAGATCAAACATCAAAACATTAATTTTGTTTGCCCCCTGTTTTGCAGTAAATGGTCCCAAACTAGGCCATTTATATTGACATAATTTTATCATGGTAAATATCGTTACATATAGTAGAATCAGCTGTAAATATTCTAGTTTAGTTAAGTAGTACACTGTGTTACGATAAACATTGATATTACCCTGGAAGTGAAAAAGGTGTGCTTTTAAGGAAATAATTATACATTTATTATGTCGAACTAGATATTGTATGTGAAATCATAGGTATTCTATAAAAGGTGGGGAAATTATTAGGTATCTATAAAAAATGTATGTGAAGTTATGACATTATTAGTAATTTTGTAAAAAAGTGCATGTGAAATTATTAGGTATTTTGTAATGTAAATAGTGCATGTGGGAATTATTAGGTATTTTGTAAATAGTGCATGTGGGAATTATTAGGTATTTTGTAAATAGTGCATGTGGGAATTATTAGGTATTTTGTAAATAGTGCATGTGGGAATTATTAGGTATTCTGTAAATACTTAATAGTGCATGTGGAATTATTAGGTATTTTGTAAATAGTGCTTGTGGGAATTATAAGGTATTTTGTAAACAGTTCATGTGGGAATTATTAGGTATTTTGTAAATAGTACATGTGGAAATTTATTAGGTATTTTGTAAATAGTACATGTGGGAATTATTAGGTATTCTGTAAATAGTTTAGCATGTGGATTTTCTAGGTATTTTGTAAACAGTGTATGTTTCACCGTTAAAAAATGTTTCTGTTATGTTGGATGTTTTTGTTGTTTTTGTGAAAAAAACAACATGACAGCTTAATTTTTGCGACATGTTACTCAAGTAAAATGTGTAACAATTCTAACCAAAATAATGGATTTCATTACATGGCATTTCTATAAATTACAGAAAAGTTTTAGAGAAACTTATGTGCATGATGTAACCCTTAGTTTAACAGTCCATCGTCCATAAATGTAGGAAAGAGTGTGGACTCTTAATAACTAGCTCCTATTATCTAAGCACGTACACTTTAAACATGTCGTTATCTTCAATTTCAGAAAAGCGTGAAAGTTTACCGGCCACACCCACGTTACGTCGTGTAGTCAACAGTTTTGCAAGTGACGATGAGCCACTGTATGACAGTGTGGCATCAGATGAAGACTACAGCAGCGTGGATAATCTCAGCCTGCAGAACATGAAGACGGGTAACACGGAACACGCCAAGGATATACACGTGCATCCCATGAATGAGGTACCGTAGATCTGTGTGTTGTCAATAATCATCCAACTTTGTGAATGGAAGGATTGAAGGTCCTAAGGTGGAAATTGTGTAATATTTATCTTTATGCACCCCGCCATAAAATGGGGGAGCATACAGAATTGCCCTTGTCCTTATGTCATATTTTTTGTGGCGCGAAGTCCTCCTTAATGGTTCAAGCTTTTTCAACGTATGAAGCGGTAATTCATCACTATGCCCTGAATCATCAAAAAATATTTCTTACAGTTATCAGACTCTTTTGACCCCACGATGAATTGTATTAATTGATTCACCTTTATGTTATACAGGACAAAGAATCCACCCCAGTACCAATGCCTCCTGAACAAAGGGTAAGTATAAATTAAGAAGTTAAATGGCCCAGGGCCTGATGCTTGAAATTTGCAAGTTAACTGAGAATGTTAAAGAAAAATACGTAATTGGTAACATGAAGTTGATTATAACATTTTTATTTCGAGGTGTGAAATTAGAAGGGTGGTTTGAGGTGTTAAGTCAATATGAATGTTGGTCTGGGGAGTTTCGTCCACTTCCAAGAAATTTATATTAACTGTTTTTGAAATGTTAAAGAAACATAGTTTGTTTACCATAATTTGAAGAATCCATCTCCGGAGCCTGTGATGGCGGGGCCGCCCAGCACGGAAGACTTCCTGGAGGTTCGGCAGGCCTTGATGCATTCGCAGTCCGAGGTCAGACAGTTGATTCAGGCGAACAAAAACTTACAACATGAAGTGGAACGGCTCAACAACCTGGTGAGTGGTGATCTTGAGTTTATATGTCACATCTTGTGCATGTGATGGTCTCGGAAAGAACTTTCACTTGTCTTTAACCCGTAACCTGCTAAGCACGACAATAATAGCCTTTGTGTCCATTGTAAACCTAGATCAGCCTGCGAGTAACTCTCAGGCTGATCAGGGTTTACAATGTCTGGCTGCTGATCAGTTATTTCCCCAAAACACCCCTTTGTCACATAAATGGAATGGTCTTAATTCAAAGAATAATGGTCTATTATATGTATGTAGAGGGTTAAGGGTTAATCATGTGTTCAGAGGTAAACGATGCTATACATGGCATAATTATATGGTAACTTCATATTTACCAGAAATTCTGATGCTATATCTAGGCAAAATAAATAAAAAAACAGAAATAAAAATATGTGCTTTGCTGGGTTATTTGTTTAATATAATACATACAAGCCATACAAGTTTTTAATTGTGAATTGATCCATCAAATTTAGGTTCATACTTTGGTACATGAAAACGCCATGCTGCGGGAACAACAACACCAACTGTTTAGAGGTCAAGGTCACAATAATGTTGGCATGACGAATGGTGTTGAAGGCCAGGAGCATACGGAGCGCCCGGATTCAGGAGTTCAAGCCAGGGGCTCGAGAAACAGTGGGGGCGCCCGGCCTCAGTCAATGTTTGAACCAAGGAACCAGGAGAGATTATCACAGAAGTCCAACAAGGTGAGTATGTTTAGATATTATGTTATGAAGTATAAACTTATTCGATATTGATTACCAAACAAGGTACGCAGCTTATACTGATCACTCCCGATGGCACGGATGACCCGTTAGTGTGGCCTTGATGTGGCAATAAATCGGAGATACCGAGAAAAACCACGTCTGAGTGGGTGATCACCGTATCGTCTCAAAATACCAAGTGGATGACGACCGAGTGGTTTTGATGTGGTAGTAAACCGGAGATTCCAGGGAAATCTACATATCTGAGTGGGTGACCACCATACCCTTTCATTTAAATACTGAGCCGGGAATAGAACCCAAGTTGCAATGGTGAGCAGCGAGTCAACTGCGCTACACCCTTAAATTAAACTTATCGTAAATATAAATAATGTTTGATATAAAGAATGCATTTTTCTAATAAATACAGTAATTTTACATCATCAGCTTAGTTTGATAAATGTATTTCTGCAAATGACAGAATACTTCTGATATACATTTCCTGACCATAGAAAATGTATATTTAAGAGGCACTTTCCAGATCATTATTAATGCATGTATGTGTGTAGTATAACGGTTTATAGACCCTCCAACAATTTCAGGCAGGATAAGAGTGTGATGTATCAGCCGTGTGTGTCAGCTGTCTCTGATTTATAAGTAAAATAAGGGTTGAGGTATTCGGCACAGAATCATTTAAATATCTACCTCGAAACTTTTCTGTTTTCAGAGTCAGTCAAAAGATGACCTGTATCCGATACAATCCAGTGGCGAGTTCAACACGGGGGAAGATACAAAGGTAATGGTCATGAACTGTTGACTGATGCTTGCTCTAGTTTCAAATAAGCCTGTCACTTGGATGGTTATATAGAAGCTGTGGGTGAAATCCAGGGTGGACATATAGGGGTGTGGACCAGAAAGAGTGGGTTACATATATTTTGCACATTTGATTGTATGCAACCATGGATGTACATATCATCAAAATGATGAGTGAAGTGGGAAGTAATTGAACGTATTTTGTAAATAAGGCCATCCTTAAAAAAAGTGTAGGTTTGCTGTGCTCCGACCAGATGTTTTGGGTTTGTAGGTAGGTGAATTTTTAGGCAGTAAAAAAAATATAAAGAAATTAAAAATACTCTTAAAATAGCCAAAAAATGTTTTTTAAAAGAATTGCAATAAAAAGTTTTTGGTAGGGCTCTTTTTAGTGAGTCGGTCGAGCACAGCAAACCAACAATTTTTTACGGATGATCTAATCCACATTTTTTAGAGTGCAACTTCTGTATCACTAAAGCAGCACGCTGACAACTGAGCTATGGAGAGGCATAGGCTTAGTATTACAGATACCAAACTTATATTTACTGAAATGATCCAAAATATATGGAGACAACTAGGCTTAACAGTCTAAAGTGCCTTAGTACCTTTATTACCGAAATGATGATATTTAAACATACCTAATATTATAAGAATCTTTCATGGGTGTCTGGTGAAGATTAAAACAGTTCTACCAAGGGTTGGTTCCCTATCTTTCATATCATTTACATTCTGCGTATTGATGCCGCCAACTACTAACGTTGTGCATGTTTATTTACAAAATGACGTCGTACAACTGTCATTGTTGATATCAGCATGTGACTTTTATCTTTCCCCAAGTGTAAGATCAGGCTTTCCATCACCCATGTAAAATGCGAATAATCTTATCCGGTATGCAAGAAAATTGTATTTGATAAACTATAGTTTATTTTTTATCTATCCTTTTTCTTTGATAATCCACATTTTTGTTGGTAACTTACATTGACAATATCGCTATACAATAGTAAAGCATAGCTATTGTAAGTATTGACTTTATTGTTATATGTTTCCACTCTTCTATTTCAGTCATCCAACACAGGATCAGGGGGGTCAGGTTCATCACTATCCCAGGGGAGTGGGGAATTACGGCATGACTCCCTGGGTCACTATGACAACCCCATGTCACACTATGACAACCCACGCTCACTGTCGGTAGAACAAAGTGCAATAAGGTAAAATAAGCAGGTTTAAATATTTCGTTAATATTTCAGTAATGTTGGTCATAATGATTCCAGTTTAGTTGAAAATAAATATTTGAAAAATATGCAGAGATATGTCCCTTGATTGTGTGCTCTATTTGTAAACCAGTGGTGTTCTATAGGTGAATGCTTTTATGAGGACAAAATGGTTGATTGTACCTCTTTAAAACAGGTTGATTGTGACAATATTTTGTTTATTCCAGAGAACACTCGGCCTATGAAGCCTCGTCCCATAGTTCGTTAGATGACATGGAGGGGTTCCCTACCCTCGAGTTACTGATGAGGAAAACGGAGAAAATCACAAAGAAAATCCAGGAACTTCTTTTGTCTGCACAGGAACGCAATATCATAAGGTGAGGGGCGTTTATTATCTACCGTATCACACAGGAACACAATATCATAAGGTGAGGGGCATTTATTATCTACCATATCACACAGGAACACAATATCACAAGGTGAGGGGCATTTATTATCTACCGTATCACACAGGAACGCAGTATCACAAGGTGAGGGGCATTTATTATCTATCGTATCACACAGGAGCACAATATCATAAGGTGAGGGGCATTTATTATCTACCGTATCACACAGGAACGCAGTATCACAAGGTGAGGGGCGTTTATTATCTATAGTATCACACAGGAACACAATATCATAAGGTGAGTTTGTTTTTTTTATCTACGGTATCACACAGGAACGCAGTATCACAAGGTGAGGGGCGTTTATTATCTACCGTATCACACAGGAACACAATATCATAAGGTGAGGGGCATTTATGATCTACCGTATCACACAGGAACACAATATCATAAGGTGAGGGGCATTTAATATCTACCGTATCACACAGGAACGCAGTATCACAAGGTGAGGGGCGTTTATTATCTATCGTATCACACAGGAACACAATATCATAAGGTGAGGGGCGTTTGTTATCTACCGTATCACACAGGAACACAATATCATAAGGTGAGGGGCATTTATTATCTACCGTATCACACAGGAACGCAATATCACAAGGTGAGGGGCATTTATTATCTACTGATCACACAGGAACGCAATATCACAAGGTGCGGGGCGTTTATTATCTAGCGTATCACACAGGAACGCAATATCACAAGGTGAGGGGCATTTATTATCTACCATATCACACAGGAACGCAGTATCACAAGGTGAGGGGCGTTTATTATCTATTGTATCACACACAAAATCTTGTGGCACAAGTGTTGTTTGTCACTATCAACTAGTCTTCTAGTGAGCTGTTGGGGATCTTGTAACAAATGGGAGCCTACTGTAGAGACATGGTTGGTCATGCCTTCTCCATTGCAGGGAGTGGATCATCTCTGTGACACAATGTCTGTACATAGTCATGTGAGCGTTCTTGCGTTTGATCTGTCTATAGTCATGTGAGCTTTCTTGCGTTTGATCTGTCCATAGTCATGTGAGCTTTCATGCGTTTGATCTGTCCATAGTCATTTGAGCTTTCTTGCGTTTGATCTGTCCATAGTCATGTGAGCTTTCTTGCATTTGATCTGTCCATAGTCATGTGAGCTTTCTTGCGTTTGATCTGTCCATAGTCATGTGAGCTTTCTTGCGTTTGATCTATCCATAGTCATGTGAGCTTTCTTGCGTTTGATCTGTCCATAGTCATGTGAGCTTTCTTGCATTTGATCTGTCCATCTTGTGTTTGATCTGTCCATAGTCATGTGAGCTTTCTTGCGTTTGATCTGTCCATAGTCATGTGAGCTTTCTTGCGTTTGATCTGTCCATAGTCATGTGAGCTTTCTTGCGTTTGATCTGTCCATAGTCATGTGAGCTTTCTTGCGTTTGATCTGTCCATAGTCATGTGAGCTTTCTTGCATTTGATCTGTCCATCTTGTGTTTGATCTGTCCATAGTCATGTGAGCTTTCTTGCGTTTGATCTGTCCATAGTCATGTGAGCTTTCTTGCGTTTGATCTGTCCATAGTCATGTGAGCTTTCTTGCGTTTGATCTGTCCATAGTCATGTGAGCTTTCTTGCGTTTGAATCTTTCTATCTGGTTAATGTTGCTTTCATTGTGGGGAGACAAGACAGTGGAGCAGTACTTCTTACGGCACACAAATACACATTGCTATGCCTGCTACAGTGTCATGAATAGTTCCGACATTCAGTTTATAACTCCACCCCCTGTTGTTCCTGGGTCAAGTTCCCACAAACATTGGCCATGTGAACTATTGTATTTTAGAGTTGCTTGTGGGACAACACATGCTTTTGGTACAGGTGTAAATATAGATTGAACGTTTAATTGGCTCAATCTCTTGTGGATATAAGCTTGATTGACAGATCAGAACTATGTATTGATTACGGTTATCACAAATCCACCCACACATCCTATTTGTTACAAAATACAGATGGGAATCTGAAAATCAATTTTAATTAAAACAATCAGTTTTACAAGAAAATAAACTAAACTTTTATCAGATAATAAGTACGGTGGTTTTACTCAAATAATAGAAAATTATCATTGTGCTTTTTAGTATAGCTTGGCTGTAGACCGTGTATGTTTTATGGACATATTTTCTAATTCAACATAAAACTGTCATAATTAATGTGCATGGATTACTTAATTGTGGTTAAAAATAAAAGAAACAGAAACATTATATGTGAATTTTGATTGAAATTAAAGTAGATATCATGCCAACAAAAGCCAGTTTTTCAACATAAGTACAACATTTCTTAACCTGCTGATGACAAGGTATATATTTATCTTTTATATTTTGAGAATCCAAACTCTATAGACACAATATAAACGGCTTTAACCAGCCAGGCCAAACCCAAAATTGGAGTGTCGAATTACCAACTATAATTTACTACACATAATCAATCATTGGTATTTTTTAAAAACACATGAAAAAAATATACTTTTAATTGGCACACATACATTCTTATATGACCTGAACCCATGGATAGAGTTTATTTGATGGGTAAGTTTTTTTAACATTTTTTTAGCATCAATTATTTCAAAACATTGGAAATCAGTAAATAAAAAATGAGTAAAAATGAGTTTAGATACTCCAGTATTAACTGACAGTTACTAATAGTATCGTCACATTGTTATGAATGTACATGTCTTTTCCAGCTACGGCCCGTGTGCAGACAACATTCACGCTGCAGTATTAGAAATGGTGGAAGTCTTCCCAGAGGTAACACACCAAGTCTTGTATAGTTAACTGTAGTGCTGCAAGTTATTACCGGTTTATCGTGTATTGTGATACAGCCCTCAAAATAATATGTACTGTTATATTTTTTAGCATAACGGTTCGTATCGGTTTTCTCTACACATGTGTTTTGATTATGAAAGTAAATCGTAATATGCGACTAAGATCTATTTTTAACTTCGTATGGTTCCATGTTTGTAAAACAATCTTAAATACACATATTGGGAAGTGGGTACAGTCATAGTTAAAAATAGACGCACTTCCAATAATATCTGGTGTTCGCTTATCATAATGTGCGCATATGTAATGCCGGGTACCATGCACTCAGACGAGCATGACCGACTCATGTAATTGAGAAAGGTTAAAAACAAAAGAGCAAAATCATGTGTTTGGGATCACTTTGGGCTTAAAAAGTTTTAAAAGGGCGCTACAATAGTAGTCTAGTCTAGATCTAGGCAATTTTGCATTTTGTAAAATATGCAAGGTTACGGTCAAGTGCTCCGGCAGTACAACCTATTTGGTAACACATTTGCGAAGACATGACTCGACGCTGAATACAAAACGGAAAGTAGACCTCGGAACTGCCATGCGCAATGTTTCTCATTCACAAGCACAAGCAACATCGCATGACTTTATGTCATCTGCATCAAAGTACACCCGAAAATCGACAAAGTCTGTTGAAATTATCATGTACAAGAAAATGTATAATGATATGTATCGCATCTCTGTATCGCAATATATCATGATACGTTTTTTGGATGCATTTCCCAGCACTAGTTAGCTGTATAGATTTCCAGTAGGGTGATTGGGAATATTCCAAACTTTTGAACTTTATTTAATCCCTGAGCTGAAGACACAGGGGTGAAATGAACATGCCAATATGTTGTAACAAAAGAAAACTGATTTTGCATGCTTTATGGACATTGCTTATGATTTTATGTAGATGTCATTAACTGACATGATGTCTAAACCTCAGCAAGTGAGCTAAATATGATCAAACTGCCCTTTAATTTAAAACATATTTATTTAAAAAATGATCGTTCAATGCAGTATACTATTTTAAAAAAAAATTCACTGACATAATCTGATCTTCCACTGATAGAATTTTAAATAATATTTGTTTTGTAGAAACCTTTCTCGGAGAATGTAAAGTGTGCGTTGCATTTACTGATGACCAGCGCAGTGCGGCTGAAGGAGGAATGCCACGAGTGTTCCGACACTGCAGACGACACAGAGGAAATGACCTTTGACCCATCAACAAAAACACAACAAGTGATACAATGTGCCTATGATATTGCCAAATCTGCCAAGCAGCTGGTGACTTTGTTTCAGTGATCAAGCATCTCAGTGACTGGGATAAAGCCTCTGGTGACTAAGATTCGGTTATAAATCTAGACTGGTGTTTGATGGGATTGACAATTGTTCAAAGGGATGGAACTCTTGTATAGAATACAAGGGGTTTTAATCAAGGGAAATCGCTCATCTTCATTTGATAACGAAAATCCGATGATTAATGTTTTCTAATCAACATAATCTAAATAAACTCATCTTTTTCAATGATTGTTTACTGAAAGAATTAAGTTTTAAGACAGGAGTTATGAAGCACAAACATTGATACAAGTCATTAAATCAAAGAAGAAATCTTGAAAACATTCAATTCATTGTGTGTGCTTTATCATGTGGCAATAGTTAAAAAATTAGAACAACGAGACTAAATGCTCTGACCCAAAACCTGTAAAAAGTTAAAAGAGATCACCCGTGTCGCTCTTGACACTTGTTGATGAAGCATGGTATACTGAGGGCTATTCCATTTAAACACATTAAACCCCAGGAAGGCACTTTTAAAATTGACCACCATAGATGCAAAATTGCGTTAGAAGAACCAAATTTCAAAAAATACGGTTCACCCACAGAAGTTTATTAAATTGTCTTCCTGAGGTATGTTTTAATGGAATAGCCCTGAGTTTTATAATTACGAAAGTCGATGGCTACAAGGAAATATTTTCATATACTTTTTATATCTTTTAACTTTCCAGCCTTGAACAGCCTATTCATAGTTATTTCGAGCAAAATTGTGAGTGAACTTCTCTTCTGTAGAAAAAGAATCCCAGAACTTGCAATATTTATTTGTTTTTTACATCTGTGTGTGTGTGCTAGATCTGTGCCAATTGTTGATGAGAGAGGTTTTGTTAGTAAATAATTAATTATACTGTTATACTGTATGTTGGAACACTGAGTGGTCTCTTGAATTTATTACAATATACAAAGATTTTGTAGTCTGGATTTTGCTGTCTGGTGCGCATCTATTTTTTACCCATAAAATGTATTTTGTTTTTGACATTAAAGGGAATGTAGCGGTGTTCTGGAATTATTGAGTTCTGAAAAATTTGGAAAATGGTAAAAGAATGATCAGAATCGGATGATAAACATTTAACAGGGTTGCCAGTGACCTTGAAAAGTCAGGGAAATTTGATTGTTTTTCAAGGTCAGGGAATTTCGAAAAATGGTCAGGGAAATTTGAATTTTCTGAAGTCAGTGAAAAGTCAGGGGAAAAAAGTTTTTTGTTGAAAAACCATGTATCTGTGGCTTTGGCAGTCTTCACGTTACACACTGATCAGTTTTAACCTAACCCTTGATGCAGATCCCTTTATATTTTTGTCATTTTATGGTTGTTGTTAATACAATAATACTCAGTAATAATTGATGTAACATATCTTTGAACTTGAATTAAAGTAATACGGGTGGAATGGTCGGCTATAGGGGAGTGAGGAGGCCGATAAAATTGTGTCATATTGGTCAGTGAAAAATTACATTTGGTCAGGAAAAAGTCAGGGAATTTTATTCACCCAGGTGCTGGCAACCCTGAAGAAGATATGACCATTTGAATTTTGTTAATGGAAGCCGCCATTTTAAGAACTACGATTAAATTTGCATATACATGTACAGTTTGTACTATTAAAAGTTGTTTTAAAAGTGATTGGTAAAAATATGTTGGCATACACAGTATTGTATACTTATATATTGACTTTTGAATTTTATTTATTTTCTTGTTTATTTTTTCAAAAAATCTGTAAAAAAAAAGAAAAAAAAAAGTAAAGGATTTTGAATATTTCTTAAATTCAAGTGATTACTTTGTTCCTTCCATTTGTTATGCTGGTAGCTACAGTCAAATCCATTTACTTGTTTGTTTTCATCCACTGTGTGTATTTAATAATGTATCGTTCTGTAAATACTGTTTTATAACCATTCTTTTAAAGTCAGTTCATTTGTTTTAACATTTATTCACATGAACTTTAATAATTATGTTGTTCAACAGCCATACCAAAAATTTGGGCTCAAGGTTAATGCACTTGGGTGTGTAATCCAACATACCCGGGTGTGTAATCAAACGTTCCCGGGTGTGTAATTGTGCATTCCCACATGTGTAATCTTATGCTCCCGGGTGTGTAATTGTACGTTCCGGGGTGTGTAATCATACGTTCCCAGGTGTGTAATTGTTCATTCCCAGGTGTGTAATTGTGCGTTCCGGGGTCTATAATTGTACGTTCCCAGGTCTCCGGATGTGTAATCGTACATTCCCGGGTGTGTAATTGTGCATTCCTGAGTGTGTAATCTTACGTTCCCGGGTGTGTAATTGTACATTTCCTGGGTGTGTAATCGTACGTTCCTGGGTGTGTAATTGTGCATTCCCAGGTGTGTAGTCATACGTTCCCGGGTGTGTAATTGTGCGTTCCCGGATGTGTAATCTTACATTCCTGGGTGTGTAATCATATGTACCTGAGTGTGTAATCATACGTCCCTTGGTGTGTAATCCTATTGAATTGCATATGAAATACGGGAAAATAGAATGCAGGCTTCTGATTATTTTGGCATGAATCCGTTCACTTTCGCACGTTTATCTATAAAATGCTAACACCATGCTGTGAACACACACTTGATAATTAGGTGAACTTCTGAAACACAGTCATCTACATAAATGTTATGTGCAAGTATTCATTTTTTCCCACTAGCACATCTGCATACCTGTAATAACTGCTATCACTTTATATGTAAAATATCCAAGTACTGTTGTTCTATTTTTCCCCAATAGCACGGAGCGGCATCGCTTAAAAATTGTTCAAAAAAAAATTCCGCTTGTACAGATATTAATGATTTTGTCCGAAAAACTGAACGGGAATCTATCGGAACTTAATTTTGCATCTATTGTTCAACAGCTCCATCTTCATGAAATATACAGTTGTATTTTGTGACGCCAATTTCAATCTGTGCTACTGTATATACATTAACATTAGGATAATACATCAGGGGACATAACCCCTAACATGATGACCTCATAATGAAGGCCTGTGTTGTGATTTAGAGTTGTTTCCCCTTATATCCTTGCATGCTCACTTTTATGTATAATCTAGTCGTAAGGTATTATAAACATGTATATACTCCTCTATCATCAACATTTTCATCTCTTCAAGTTGTTATTTTAATGTCATTGGATACTTTAGGTGACTAAAGGTCATCATATTATCTGTTGATGTCTAAAGCTCATCGTTTTATTTTAGACATAAATTGGCAACTAAAGCTTGCAACATTATATTTAGGGGGCTTATGCTTTAAAGGACTTGACCTCACCATGTTGTCCGAGAGGTTGTGGTTTTTGGCCAGAGAGGGACTAAATAACTTCATAAATGTCAGCATCATTGTCATCTTTGATTACTCTGTAACTATATATATATAAATGATTTGTTGAACGGGACGCAAAATCCAATTATTATCAAATTATCATATTATTTATAACACATTGTATGATTTTATAGGCCAGTCATACAACTTTCAAACTTTATTTCCAAAGTTAGGTACAAGTTAATATAAATAAACGATACTTGATAAGGACTTTAGCTATAAAAGTAATCAGATGAATGATTATGGTATGTTATTCTTGAATATAATACCTGAAGAAATATATGCTCAGATTTTCTATATTCTTTATCTTATATTAAAGTTAGCTTAAACAAGTTTTGTAAATACCTGTACAAGCTCCAATATTTTTCAGAATAAGGGGCCATATGTAAGTCTTACGACTTTATTTCCATAAATCTCAACTTTTCTGTTCATAATCAACATGTAATAACTCACTTATTTATAATTTCATTTGTATAAACTCCCCCTAAGGTGCTCCTGGTAGCGTGCAGATATATGTTTTTATCCCATGTAAATTTGCATATTTATGTTATAGTAAATATAATATGGGAATATTTATGTGAAGAACTCACTTTCGAAAATGTGAAAGCCTTAAATGGTTTTTAGCTCTACTGGCCAAGCTTGGACAAGTTCGAAAACCAGCCAGATCGGACCAGTAACAGCGGAGTTATGGCCCTTGATTAAGTTAAAAATTATATTTTTTCCTCGTTAAGATGATAGGGCCTTCATTTTTCATCCGATCTTTACGAAGCTTTACCAGGTTGTTAATGTCGATGAAAGCTTGGACAAGTTTGAAAACCAGCCAGATTGGACCATTTACACCGGAGTTGTGGCCCTTGATTTTCTGAAATATGCTACATTTTGGCCTCATTAAGACGAACGGGCCTTCATTTGGCCGGATGTCAATGAAACTTTTCAGGGATGATCAGTACCACGCCTAGTTGTACATATCATCACCGTGTTCCGGTTAAATGATTTTGACGGAGTTATGGCCCTTTAAATGATTTAATAAACAAACTTGGTCCTGACTAGTTCTCCTGAACCCCTGGCCGGATTTAAACAAATCTTTTTAGGGATGATCAGTTCCAGGTCTAGTTGTGCAAATCATCGCTGTGTTCCGGTTGAGTGATTTTTGGTAGAGTTACGGCCCTTTAAAGGTTTTAATACGCAAACTTTGTCTGGACTAGTTCTCCTGAAGCCATTGCCAGTTTTGCAGGAATGATCAGCACAAAGTCTCGTCGCGTTTTCCAGTTTACAGATTTTTGGCGGATTTATGGCCCTTTAAAGGTTTTTGATACACAAACATTTTCCGGGCTAGTTCTCCTGAACCCCTGGCTGGATTTCAACGAAACCTGATGGGGATAATCAGTATCAAGGCTAGTTGTGCCTGTCATTGCCTTGTTCTGGTTGAATGAATTTTGGCAGATTTGTGAGCCATTAAAGGTTTTAATACACTAACTTTGTACAGACTAGTTCTGCTGAAAAACTAACGGGCGCCACGAGTTTTTAAAAAATCAAGATTGCCATGTGTCCCCTCCTTTAAGGATGGACATTGCGAGGGATGAACACACGGCTATATAATCAACAAAGAACAGGATACACAGAGGATCTTACATGAGTACTCATTCATTATTGAATATTAAACGAGTTGGCAAAATGATATAATGCGAGGCTCTAGCTGAGCATTATATCATTTTTGCTAAAGAGTTTAATAAATTCAATAATGAATGAGAACGAATGTTAGATTCTGTTTATCACATAATTCACCTATCGACTTTAATTGCATTTTGCCTGTCGCTTTAACACGCGAAACTGACACAAACCATGGGAATTGGATCATAGTCATTATTGATTTTTTTGACAGCACATAGTAGGCTTATTTGCATACTTGTATAACTAGTGGTATATTGAAAATATGGAATGGTGTTATTCCACTGCCACACACCGTAAGTTATGTGATACAAATAGTTTCACGCTGACCCACTGATTATAGTATTATAAATGACCATTTATAACTGTTTTAAATTTGAATACTGACGGGGAATTGATGGTAAATACAAGAAAGCTAAATATTGTTGAGTTAGGTTATATACTAAAAGGAACACATAATGTTCCATCACTAAAAAAGATTTGTTTTCTTATAATGAAATTTCATATGGGTTCATTTGAACCGTATTCCAACATAACTGCACAAAGTTTTGTTCAATTTATTATCTGAAGAGCTGTTTTCAAACTTGGTGCACCTGCAACTAGTTTTTTCAGTAAAATGTCCAGTTTATATATAAAGTTGATTGAAATTCGAAATTTGGTACTACGGTATTTAACACTTTTATTAAATTTGAATACTAGTGGGTGGGGAGGGAATGGATAGTGTTACTCTACTTCCCATGAACATAATCAGAAACTGAATCTTCACCTTGATCTTCTCTGTTAGGTTCCTCAATTTACAAGGACCATTACTCAGGCTGATCAGGGTTTACAATGTCTGGCTGCTCATCAGTCATTTCTCCAAAACGCCTCTTTTACAAGGACCATTAATAGCCTATGCGTCCATTGTAAACCCAGATCAGCCTGCGAGTAACTCGCAGGCTGATCAGGGTTTACAATGTCTGGCTGCTCATCAGTCATTTCAAAACATCCCTTTGTAACTTAAATGGAATGGTCTTAATTCAAAGAAAGGACAGTCCATTATACATTCATAGTGGGCTAAGGCTTAATTAGCATTTAAAAAACATTTGATCGAATGGAATAACACTCTGTAAATGTAAACCGAATTTCTTTTTAGATTCCAGTGTCTCCTCGGCCGAATGGTTAACGATGTTGCGTTGTAAACCTTCACCTCTCACCGCTGCAGGTTCGAATCCTACTGGGAGCTCGAATTGTAAGTGAGAAAGTGTCGATTCTTACAGGTGACGGGAGGCGTACATTACTGGTTCTACCCAGGAAAAGTGGGTGGTCTGTCTCCGCCACAAAAAATCGACTGTCATATAACCTTACATGTGTTGAAAATGACGTAAAACACCATACAAAAAACTTTCTAGATCTTTTAAGTTTTTGTCCCATTGCTTGTAAATAAACCTATACATTTCGAAAACTCCAGTACATAAATTTGTCTACTAAGTTATTACCAAGTATCCCATCAATGTAAATATATGTAGGAAACACAATATTATGTTAGTGATTGTTATTTATTTATATGATATATCATGTATACAGAATCAGTGGACATATTTCTGTTTATCCCTTCTCCACACCAGGCTGTACAGATCATACGAGGATTGTTCAAAAAGTACAGGACAAGTATTTTAAGTTTTAAATTGGTGAGCATTTTACCATCAAAATTTACAATAATGTGTGAAAAATATATATAATGCATAAAATACCAGACATTTTGACAATATTGCATAAAACACACTTTCCAGGTTACTTTTTGAACACCCCCTGGTATATGAATTGAAACAATTATCCAAGTTTGAGGTGCTGTACTAGCAGTGAATGTGGCTGTGATGGAGGCAAGGGTTATGGTCTGGACACTGGCATACATTGTTAAATATTTACATTCATTTGATACTTTCTGTCAAAAAAAATTAGCGTTTTATTGCGAGGTTAAGCTATTGCTCATGCATCTAGTGTGTCTCAATAGAAAACGGTTATTCCATTGTCTGAATAAGCTGATGGTAGTTGTCTCTCTTGGACGTCATTCAAGGTCTTTATCATGAAACCGTGTATGCAAACGTGGAAACATGGCTCCATCGTAAATGGAGTGTCTGCTATAGAATTTGCAGCAACTCTGCAGGTAAGAAGGTTCTAGGATGAGCCTGGCATGTTCATTCCTGTTAACGCCGTATAACCTTTCATGTGTTGGTGTTCATTTCTCTTGCACGTTTATTCTTATTCTCCCGAGTACTTCTTGTTGGTACTAACAGCTATAACAACAAGAAAACGATGGAAAAAAGGAAATGATTTGCATTTTTTTCAGCATTTATGCTGTTTTAAACGCCGGTAGTAAATGACAAATTTACCATAAATTGGCTTTATGGAACTTCCTATTTACTACATGTACTGGTGTTTAAAACCTGCATAAAAGCCAAAAATAAAAAGGCAGTGAATCAGTTCTTAAATATAATAAAGGCAGATCCAACACAAAAGGTGACACATTTTATGTTAAATTTTATTTAGGAACGTCATTTTAACACATTTCTTAAACGTTTAGATTACTTGTACAGTACAACTTCTTGTGGTGTTCGACTACAACTTCTTGTGGTGTTCGATTATATTTTCTAACCCTTGATCATGTGAGATGAGATGGAAATTGTCCACATAGTTCTGCATGACTGATTCAGTGTTTGTGCCACAAGCTGGCACCTGTATAACCTCATAACCCATTGGAACATCATTTTGCATGCCATCTATGTAAACAACATTTGTATACTTTCAATATTAAATGCAACAAACTATACTTGTTTGTTCCTCTGTATTTTAACCCTCATTATTATTCAGTCGAAATTGCCCAACACTTCTGTACCCATTAAGGTGTACTGTTTAAATGGTTATAATGAACTAGAGGCACCTCAGATCGTTTTGATTACCATGTACCCATTAAGCATTTTTTTATTGTGGTATTGTGTATAGTGGACCACAGACGCCTTAATTTCTCTGACCCTTTGATATAATGAACCGCAGATGTCTTTTACTCTCCGACCATTTGATTACCATGTACCCATTTAGTGTATTGTTTAAATGGTTATAATGAACCACAGATGTCTTAAACTCTCCGGCCCCGTGTGGTTCCCGGGAGCCCCCGTTTGGTCATAGGGCAAAGAATAGGGCCACTGCAGATCCCTTTGGAGGGGTAGGCTGAGGGGTAGAATCCCCCCAAATTCATGTTAATTTTATCATTTTTTGTTCATGTTCATTAAAGGTCTTCATCATGATCCCTGCATTGTTAGGTGCTATCTCGCTCGCATCAAAAGAGCAGTGGCAGAAAAACAATAACGTGGCTCCAGCGTAAATGGAGTTTCTACGATAGAATTTGCAGCAACTCTGTAGTTCAGGGTGAGAAGGTTCTAGGCCCATTTTCCATATTTTATCTCGATGTACACGGAAGATGAGCCTGGCATGTTCATGCCTGTTAGGCGCCATATAACCTTTTCATGTGTTGGTGCGCCTTAAAACCCCAATTCAATTCAATAAACTCTCCGATCGTTTGATTACCATGTACCCATTAAGTGTATTTTTTAAATGGTTATAATGAACCACATGTGTTAAACTCTCCGATCGTTTGATTACCATGTACCCATTAAGTGTATTGTTTAAATGGTTATAATGAACCACATATGTCAAACTCTCCGATCGTTTGATTACCATGTACCCGTTAAGGGTACTGTATAATGTGTATAGCGGACCACAGCACTCCATTGTTCAAGACATTTCAAATAATCACTCCGATTGCATCTCACGTGATATATACGTATATCACTTGACTAAATCCCGTTTGCCTTAAAGTTCAAAGCAGTGCCCAATATCCCTTGGTTGCATATTATATATAATTTACCATAACTTGATTTGTCAACTGAAATTTGAAAATATAAATACAGTATGATGTTGTGTTTGGTTTAAACACATTTTGTTTCAGAGATAACATACTATGATACATACAATACTAATTGGATTGGAACGAAAGCGAAATGCATTTAGAGATATTTTCGTATTATTCTCGTTCCCATCTTCATAAGTTTTTTTTAGCACTAGACCTCTAGTAAACCACAATGAGAGGAGACCACTCCAATTAAATGAGATATTAATTCCAACCAATTATCTCTCTTATCAGGCAATATATTATGATCACCGTGAAAGGTATGTACAGCATGCTGTATCAAAATAGAGAATTCCCTATTCGTAAAATCGGTTGTGCATCTCCCAAAAGTTGTAGGCAGCAGAGTAATAAGAGCATATCTACACAACATGATTCTGCAGTACATACCAAGGTGCATACAGGTCAGATACCAGTATTGATTGGGGCTTCTGATTGGTTAAAAAAAGTATAGGTCTATTAGGGCATAAAGTGAATCAAATCAAATCAAATATTTTTTGGTCTAAAATCCAACAATAGGAACATAGACATACACAGTGAAATACAAAGCAAAGAATTTAGCCCTTACAATATGTAACTGGGAACATTTTATCATAAAATGGTATTCATCCTCAATCCCATTTTTACACATCTTACAAATTCTGTTATTAATATCTATTTTAGTATACCTTCCTTCTTCTATAAAAGCTTATGACAGCTTATTCAGAGGTTAACAAGATTATCAACTTCAAATTTTAACTTATCATTGGCTAGAAGATATTTTTCCATACAGTAAGAACTCTTCAAAGTCCTATAGGTACGTAACTTGTTACCATTGGGTTTATTAGCATCATTATATAAGTTACGTTTCCAAAATGACTCGTATCTATCCTGCAATTTTTTGGTAACAGAAGTTAACAATGCATTGATTGAAAAAGTGGTTTGGTTATCACAAGAATGTGAGAAACCTATTTGTGTAAGACAAAATTGCATTGTTGGACCATATCCTTTATTATTAGATAATATTTGTGAACAAGAGAATCTTTATTGGAGTTGTTGATGTGAAACCAAAAGTTGATGGCACTTCTGAGGCTGAAAATAGTCAGCTCTAACACCTTCATTCGATGCATATTTGTGAACTCCTAACACGTATTTAAAATATTTAAGCTGTAGTTTTTCAGGAGCAAATAGGTCATATATTTTTTCAATATCGGTGTTGGGTTTAACAATCAAGTCCAAAGCTCATACTTCACTACAGTACAGTAGGATTGGTCGAATACACATATCAGATAGTTTTACGTGTACAATAACATTCGATTTAACTTGCATCTACCGAAAACAAAGATCTCATAGTGACTGAGACGGGCGGCGGAACAAAACTTCAGATGAACACCGGAACGTATGAACTCTTCAAATACGCAACGGAGAAACTGTTCACATCAGCTGAATTGAAGTATCGCTCAAAACAAATCCCGCTAACGGATAGACAAGGTATGTTAATTGAAACGCAGTACAAAATATCCTCTGAAAAGACATCTCTGTACACTCTTAACATGTATCATACAAAATGTTCATGCTTGGTAAATGGAAAGGGTATGAACCACTTCATGAACACAGACCTACATGAGATATTGAACATCATTGAAAAGAAATTGGAAAATGAAAACTGTTCTTTAGATGATTTTAACAAGAACATAAAAGAATTGATCATGTCTTACTATAAATCAGATAGCAATGAACAAAATGTACGCAAAACAGAAAGTGAGGGCGACTCCTCCGTGCGTAGCATCGAAGGAGAGACTGATGTTAAATCTCTGGACAATGATTACTCTTATTGCGAAGTAAATGACACTGAACGTGATCAAGCTTAGCTTACAAATGAAAGAATCTTTGCTTTACTCTCAGATAAATGTACAGATACATTGAATTCACAAGGAACACTTCAACAACTTGACGAAACATACGACACCGCAACGGACAACCATTTGGATGAAAGCATCACTGAACTAAAATCAGTAGTACAAAACAAGCAAAAACCTGGAACGAAGAAAACATCGAAAAACATACGCCAAAAAGACAAGCTTAATGAGCAGGAAAACAAACATGAAATCACAGAATTATATTGTTTCAATGACTGCACCGAAAAGAGTGGTAACATGACTAGATGCGATTGGTGCATGAAATGGTATCATGACAAATGTGTCGGAATTAATCATACAGATAATATCGGATGGTGGAGCTGCGAAGGAATCTAGAAATATGCCAATCATGATACAACAAATGCTACAATCATGTTCAAATGTAAATCATTCTATTGAAAACATATCTAAACAAGTTTCAGATCTTTCGGCTAACGTATAGATTCCAAATACACAGCTTCAATGTGCGAAATCAAACAAGATATTTCAAATCTTAAAATTGATGTGGACAAGAAAAGCAATATCATCATAACCAAATCACAAGGAATATTTGACAAGCTGAAAACCTCGCAAGACCTGATTAAATATATTCAAGCTACCAAAGCATGCCAGACAGAAGAACACACCCATTAAGTTACGCCGACCCAGAAAACTGCAGTAACGCAACCCCCTTCATTAACGCTGACCCCTTCAGTTACGCTGACCCCGCAAACCCCTCCAGTAACACCGATCCTGCGAACCCCTTCAGTAATGCCGATGTCGCAAACCACTGCAGTAACGCCGATCCCAACAACTGCAATAAAGCAAGCCCCTTCAGCAACGCAAACCCCTTCAGTAACGCCGATCCCGCATCCACCCTTGGCAATCAACGCTCATGTTCAAGTAAGTCAAAACATGACCTCTCCACGATACGCCGATAACTACAAAAAAAGACATGTACTCCATAACAATACCCTCATCATTGGTGATTCTCTTTTAAAAGGAGTAAAAACAAAGGGTTTATATAAAACAGATGTCAAAACTATGAGAGGCGCCAAGATCCGTGATGTTACTGATATCGTTCCCACACTTGGTATAGGAAAATATAAAACGATAATTCTGCTTGTGGGAGGCAACAACGCCAGTAATGGTCAGACCATTGCACAGATTGAGGAAGAGCTTGAAAGCCTCCTACTCCAAATAAGGGTATATGGACATTCTGAATGCAGTATAATTATCTCGGGATTGCCACCACGAAGAGACACACATGTAGAATATGTCAACAACTTGCTGGTAGATATTTGTGATAACTATAATATTCATTATGTTCCACAGTATAAAACATTCTTCAAGTATCCGTCTTCTTCCGTGATCAACAAACGGTTTTATCGCATGGACGATATTCACCTGAGTGCACAAGGGACAAGTCTCCTCCTGCAAAATATCAATGCAATTAAGCCCATTTTTAAACCAGAAATGGACGACTGTCATAATTGTGGAGAACGAAACCACAATACGGACCACTGTACACATGGCAAACCAATAAGATGTCATGGATGTCATGGATATGGACATAAGCAAAGGAAGTGTCCACATGCTACAAGTTAGGAAAGCGGCAAAGAAGAAGACGCCATTCACCATGTAAATACTCATGGACAAACACTTTATTCTTATAATGTATATAATGCATTAACTAGTATTTGTTCGGAATGTCATTCTTATCTATGTACAAAGTGTATGCCAAACTGATATTCCTTTTGAGGACACTACTACGTCATATCTTAGTGATGCGGCTAGTAATACTGCTAGTAATACAAATTGTAAGTCATCTGATATTCTTCTTGAGACCACTACTACTTCATATCTCAATAATGCAGCTAGTAATACTGTGTATATTTCCACTAGCAAAGCAAATGTTTTAAGTAACCTTGAAACCAAATCGAAGCATAATAATGAATGTGTGAGTTTGGGTTTAATAAAAAAAGGGACTCAAAATTGCAAATATTAATATAGGGCAACTTCTTGTTGATAAACCTAAATTTGAAGACCTTAAGTTATTAATAACTCAAAAGGAAAATGTAAATGTGTTTGGTATATGTGAAACATGGCTTCAAAATGAAGAAGACAGTAAATTAAACTTAGATGATTTAAATTTGAAAGAAGGGATAGAAGTCAAGGGCATAAAGAAAAGGGAGGTGGGATTTTAGTGTATATAAAAGAAAATGTACATAAGATATCGAACTTGGGAAGATAGAAAGCATATGGTTGGAAATAATGCTGCCGAAGTCTAAACCAATTACTATCTGCTCTGTATACAGACCTCCTAGCTCACTTATACAATGGGTTGATGATTTTGAGCAGGAAATCCAAAACGCTTTAGGTCATGATGAAAACGAAATCATCATTATGGGTGATACAAATTATAACTTCCTAAAGAAATCACCTAAAAGATGGTTAGATTGTCTTGGTACATACAATTTTACTCAGTTAATACAATCTCCAACAAGGGTTAATACAAACTCTTCAACCCTTATAGACCATATTTACTCAAATAAACCACATAATATATGTGAAACAAATGTTCCAATATATAGTGCAAGTGACCACTAACCAGTCTGCGCAACAAGACATGCACCCTTCATTAAATCAGATAATACACATACAGAAATAACTTACAGAGATTTTAAGAAATTTGATACAATGCATTTCAATAATAGTTTAAATAAAACGTTTGATCTTATCAATATAGAAAGTACGACAGATGTAAACTCTGCCATAAGTTCGTGGAATGATTCTATTCTTAATGTACTAGATAAACATGCACCTATAAAAACTAAACGAATAAAAAGCAACACACTTTCAAGTTGGTTGACTCCTGAAATAAAAGAATCAAGGAATAATTGAGATTTCTATCATAAGACAAAATATTTTTTCCAGTATAAACATTGGAGAAATAAAACAAATATTCTCATTGATCAAGCTAAAACGGATTACTACACCAAAGCCATAGAAGATAACAAAAACTCTGGGACCATGTGGAGGTATATAAATGAACTTAAATCGGGGAAAACTAAGTCGAAACACCCAAACAAAGTAAAAATTGGTAATAGGTATGTCACATCTAAGAAAGATATTGCTGATGAGTTTAATGATTTTTTCACAAATCTTTCAAATAATACTTCTGATTCTAATGAAAGTCTTAATCTAGAAAAACTAAGGGATTTTGTTCGACAAAAAATGCCAAATAACAAGGAATTTTCTATTAGAAACATAACCATGGATGAAGTTCTAAAATACATAAATCAACTTGATTCTACAAAGTCAACTGGTCTAGGTGGCATAGACCCTCGCATTTTAAAAACGGCGGCGCCAATTCTTGCAAAATCGATATGTCACATTATAAACATTAGTATTATGACATGTGTATTCCCAGAAAAAAATAATATGCAAGAGTAGTTCCTATATATAAATCAGGTGATGCTGATGATCCCGGTAATTACAGACCAATTTCCATTTTACCCACATTATCAACAATACTAGAAAGACATATAGCCAACCAGTGTATTGAGTATCTGGAAATGTATGGTCTAATTTATAGGGGACAGTCAGGCTTTAGAAAATCTCATTCCTGCTAAACAAAGCTAACAGATATGTTACTGCAAGAATTGAATAATGGACATGTCATTGAACTTGTTTTTATTGATTTCAAAAAGGCATTTGATCTAGTTAACCATGAACTTTTGTTGGCAAAACTTAAAAGTTATAATTTTAATAAATGCACTTTAAAATGGTTCAACTCGTACCTTACACATCGATATCAGAATATACAAATTTCGACAGAGCTTTCAAAGCCTAATCTTATAAAAACAGGGGGTACCACAAGGGTCAATACTTGGACCACTTATATTTATTATGTTTGTCTATGATCTACCACTTTATGTAGAAAATGCAAACACAGACATATTTGCTGATGATGTAACATTGTCTACGTCTGGTCCTAATCTTGAAATTATACAAGAAAATAGCCAGCTTAGTCTCAAACAAACAGAGTAATGGGCTAAGCAAAATAAAATGTTAATAAATGAAATGAAAACAAAATATATGATTATAGGTACATCTCAAAAGTTGTCTAAACTTAATAATGAAGTAAAACAATTATATGTTAACAGTACAGCAATAGAAAATGTACAGAGTCAAAAATTATTAGGGGTATATATTGATAAAAACCTGTCATGGGACGTCCATGTTGATAATCTTTGTACTTCTTTAACAAACAAAACTAATCTTTTGTGCAAAATCAAGAAATTTCTCACACATGAAACAAGAATTATGTATTACAATGCATATATACAACCAATTTTGAATTATGGTGGCACTATTTGGGGTAATTGCTCTAGCAACAATATTAATAGAATCCAAAAAATCCAAAAGAGAGCTGCTCGGATCATCCTTAATAAGCCATATGATGCATCTTCAAAACCCTTATTTAAAGAGCTTAAATGGTTAAATTCCATGATCGAATACAATTTCATAAAGCAGTGCAGGTTTACAAATGCGTCAATAATCTTGCTCCAGACTATCTTACATCTTTGTTTCAAAAGGTTCATTCCTCTTATAAATTAAGGACTTGTTCAAATGGTGATCTAATCGTCCCGAAACAAAGGCTAGGTATATACAAACAAAGTATTCGTTATTCTGGTGCTGTCATATGGAACTCGATCGCACCTCCAATGCGACAAGCCAAACATATCAAAGAATTTAAAAAGAAATATTATTCCTATCTTTTAGGTAATACTAGTTAATTTTAATTTGCTTGCATTTGGTTAAGTACTTTAAAATAACTTATTTATATATAGGGACTTTTGATTTTACAACAGGAAACTCTTCAGAATTGTATAATATTGTATGTATATAACCATGCGTGTGTGTTACATGTTTCTTCATTTAATGGCCTCAAGGGAGAACAATTGTTGTAAATTGATTGAGTTACCATCATTAAATAAAGCATTTATTATTATTATTGTTATTTTTATTATTTATCAGAGATTTAAGCTTTCCTTATAAAATAGCTTTTCTAGCCTTGTTATTGAGATGACTTGATTCCCTCAGTAAAAGTACAAGAAGGTTTGAAAATAATACCCAGGTATTTATATTCAGAGACCATATCTATACATATTTGGTCAAACATAAAACTGATCTTTTTCAGAAGTTTACTAGATTTGTTAAAGACAATCACCTTTGTCTTATCCAGATTTACTTCAAGATTCCATTTTTTACAGAAAAGACAACTTTGAGAGGGAAGATTGCAGACCTGTATCTGAGCTGGATATGAGAACCAGATCATCAGCATACATTAAACATGAAACAAATTTTCCGTCAAGCTGAGCAGGATCACATGAAGGGGTCAAAATAGTTTACTAAATCATTTATATAAAGGGAAAACAGTGTGGAGCTAAGAATACATCCTGCTTAACTCCGATGTTTGCACTAAAAGGTTGGGATTTTAGCACAGAATTGCACATCGTTATAAATACTTTTTTATGATATTGAAGAATTGTCCTTTTATATATTATACATGTTAAGTTTATGTAGTAATGCTGAACGATTAACAGTATCGAAAGCCTTCTTAAAATCCACATAACAAGTACTTTGTCTTAATGCTTTATCTATGTGTGTTTTAAGGGTGGGAATATGGTCACTGGTTCTACATCCTTTACGAAACCCAATTTGTTCAGGACATATTATATTGTTATTTTCTAGGTAACAATCAAGTCTGCTGAACAAAACTCTACAAAAGAATTTGCTTAAACAACTGGAAATTGCAATACCTCTATAATTTGAGAGGTTCGGTTGATCACCACCTTTAAAAATAGGTTAAATCATATTTTCTCTCCAAGACTCTGGATAAACAGCTTTATTTAAAATTAAAGTAAATCTTTTAGTATACATATCAATCAAACAGGGCATAGATAGTCTGATCATTTCATTGGATACTTCGACAATACCACAATATTTATTGTTGTTTAGGTTTATGGATGCCTTAATGATCTCCTCAGGAGTAATGTCTCTATTTAGGATATCAAAATTACAATCAGAATATTTCTTAAAAAGGTTATCAGTATCAGAGACGAAATAATTTTCCTTCGAAGTATTCATTAATGTTTTAAAATATTCCGTCCATGACTCCATTTATATATCTGAAGAAGTGTCTTTCTTTCATGTTATTAACAGTAGTCCAAAACTCTTCTGGATTATTTGCTTCGCTTAATTTCCACAAGATTGCGAAGTAGTATATTTTTTATGAAAAATGATATATAGGGTCCTATAGAAGAGAATCACCCATAGAAGCCTATGTTTTTCAGGACACATTTATTGTATAATTTCTTTTCTAAATAGACCTTACTGCGTAGATCAGGGTCCCATGGCCTGGAACATAACTGTCGACTCCAATACTTTACTACATTTTTTCGTTTATTTAGCAATTCATCATCAAACCATGCTTTTTTCCTTTTTCTACGTTTTTTACGTTTACGCCATTTTTGTGAGTTACCTAATGGGGTAGCGTTTTTTAGACATGATGAAAAATCGAATATGATTTTGTCAATTTTTTCTTTATCAGACAAACTATCGTCATTTAGTATATTATTAGACCTATCAACAAAATCAGACTTATTAACCATGTCTATATTATTAATAAATATATTTTTTAACATCTCATCCCATATAAGTTTTCTGGGTTTTTGCCTAGCATTTTCTTGCATTTGGTGATATACCAGTGATCGGATATTAACATATATTTGACAGTGATCTGAAGAAACAGGATTATAGTTGTGGACCTTAAATGATGAAATATCATTTATTAAGTCAGAGCTACATATACAATAATCTACAATCGATGCGCCATTGTAACCTCGAAAAGTAGCATTGTCCTGCGAATCACCAAGTGTTCTGCCATTTAATATCCTTAATTGTGATGAAATACACAGTTCTAGTAAACATTTACCATAGTCATTGGTAGATTGTGGTAAAATTGTATTTCTGAATCTATGAATCTTATCAAAAAAGTAGCTTTCAGGTAGAAAATCATCTGCAAAATCATCTCTTTCAGTCCAAGTCGTTTTTCGTATTTATATGGGCATTTAGGTCCCCAATTAACATAACGGATCCCAACTGACTGTACTTAACAATGTCAGTTTCAAGTTTTTCAAAAAGAATTTTGTCACACTCAGTTCTCTTTGTATATTGGGAAGATAATGGCGAAATGTACAACCCACATACATAGAGGTCCTGATTTAAATTGAAAAATTGGGCATTAAATCTTAACCATATCATGTCATCTTGACTATTTTCAATTATTTTAACACCTTTTCTAATAGATTTTTTTTTATAAATAATGCAATACCACCTCGTAGCCTACTAGGTTTTTCGGACCTACAGTTAGCAATTGATACATACCCATCAATTTGAAGTGAGTCCTGGTAAGAAGCATGTGTCTCTGTTAAAAAGTTTAATGCACTCTAGGAAATACTCATCATCAAGTTTACAATGGCGCACACCATTAACATTTCTAAACAGCCCATTTACGTTCCATGAACTAATGGCTATTTTTCTTGAGATTTGAACTTTTTCTTTAATACACATGTTACAGGACAATTAATTTTAAATGTACCAATACTCGAAACAATAAAACAAATTGATCTATTAAGGATCATTGGGTTGGTCAATTAGAAATATGACATTATAAAGGTAGACCATAATTGTATAACCAACAGCACTTCAAAGCTCATCGCAAAGAAAACTAAAATTACATATAACAATATTAAGTAATACTAATGATAATGCAATCAATAGCCATCGGTTTTATGATTGATTATAATTACGTATAAGGAAAGATGAGATAACTTTACCATCATAAATAATACTATGCATCATAAAGCACTTATCAACTCGCATCAAAAAATGTTGCATAATACACTCACTCCCAGTCATTCCAAACACATATCAAAAAGGTGCACTCACTCCAATCACAAAACAAAAATGGTGCTCTCACTCCCAACACATCAAAAAATGATGCTATCCCGACACATCAGAAAATATGTACTCACTCCTGACACATCAAAATGGAGCACTGACTCCCGACACATCAACAAATGATGCACTCACTCCCGACACATCAAAAATGATTTACACACTCCCTCAACAGTCGCACATCAAACTATAGTGCACTCACAAAACACGGTAAAAAGGAGTGATAATTTCCAAAACACATCAACAACATCAAAACTTCTAATACAATGTACTTAAATAAAAATACACTGATTTTATCATGGAAGCTGAAGCATTAATATAACAACTTCATGCCTCCACACAATCATGTCATACTCAGTGAGATTGTAAGGCAGATTCTGATTGATTACCCAATTAATAACAAATCCTCATAAAACATCAACATATTATATTTCCATCATAAAACATGTTGATTTAGGATATTTTGACTGAGTTTGCATTTGTATGGATACAATTGTACTTAGAGTATATTTGCAAAAAGTTTAATTTCTTGACTGCCATTCTTGGGGTGGCCACCTTCAGCGAAATATTAGAGACTGAAAGCATCTCATTACCCCCAATTTGCTGGTCATTTTTGAGTGTCTCTAAGATAGTTCTTAATAAAATGTTAGGTTTTATCATCCGTTCCGATATAGGAATAGGTGTTGTTGGCCAAAAGGCTATAATGGAGGTCTATGGGAAATGCAATAGTGGTATATGACCATACAGCAAGTTGCACTGTGTAGATCCTGCTTTAAATTAGCACACAAATATATCAAGACAGCGTATTACTGATACGATGTTCAGCTTAAAGTTCTCCGACCATGTTTTCTTTCATGAACATGTTTATGTTTATCAATACACAACAATAGATATTTACAATAGCGAGAATAAGATTTTATTTGATGACTTAAAAAATGTTGAACATGTAAATTAATCCACTGGTAAATGTAGTTATCAATAGCTGTGCAGCTATATAATTCAGATTTACCTCATTTCACCGTGCAGTCACGCAGTGGTAAAAGTAGTATCTACGTCATACAAATAATACTTACTTTTACATACAACTTAGTAGCGGTTTTAAGTATTTCTCTCCGGGACTATCAAGAAAGGTTTATATGATGTTTAAGAGTTGAATTTTTTAATTGATAATGCTACGAAAAAGGTGGCTTTTCACCTTACAACTCTATTATTTCGTATGAGGTTAAACATTAGTCTGAAAGTAATATTTAAGTGCGCTGACATTCAGTGACACATATATTGCGCCTTGTATCAGTCAACACTATTCTGCCCATTTGTCAACACGGGTTCAAAAGAAATAGATCCTGCAATTCTAAATCTGTCCAATTGGTACACGATATGTGGTTTCCAATCTAGATGTTGCGATTAATCAAAGATACGTCACACTTCTGGACTTTGCTAAGGCTTTCTAAATTTGTCCAACTGGTACACGATATGTGGTTTCCTATCCAGATGTTGCTATTAATCGAAACCATAAACAGACATACGTCACAGTTCTGGACTTTGCTAAGGCTTTCGCTAAGGCATCACACAGAAAACTCCTATATGAGCTCACTACGGTAGAATACTATGATGTGATCCATCCTGTGATCCAATATACCACAAGGGTACGGTATTGGGCATGGCTTTCTGGTCGTAACCAACGGGTAGTCTTATATGTGGAATCATATCTTGTTCCCAGTGTAGTCTGGCGTACCACAGGGCTGTGTTCTTGATCCGATCTTGTTTTTTAATATTATAGACTAGCTTACAGCTGGCATCAAATCATCAGTACGTCTGTTTGCCGACGACTGCGTCTTTTACGGAAACATAGTCAGGACTGCCATGACCTGCAGGATAATCTGGACAAATGGCGATACTGGAGTAGGGTTGCATGATGCAAATCAATGAATGTCAAACAATGCGAATAAACAAACACCCACTTAGGAACCATATCATACATTATTACAGAAGAAGAAGAAATTTATTACATCTCAATGGCCAAATTTTGGATAACTCTCCTCAGCCAAGTATCTAGGGGTTACTATTAGGGATACTATGGATAGAGGTCCTCATATTGATACGATATCCAGTAAGGCGAATAAAACCCTCGGGTTTCTTTGTCGTAATCTCAGTCTTACCCCAAAGAGACGAAGTCTACCGCGACCACGACATTAGTTTATCCACAGCTAGAGTATGCCTCCCAGATCTGGAACCCATATTCACAAACTAATATGAACTAATATAAATAAGTTACAAACAACCCAGAGAACTGCATCAAGATGGTAAAGTCGCAGACTGCACAACACTAGCCGCTTGAGTGAAATGCTCAATTACCATTGAATCCCGTCGCAAACAAGCGAACCTCTTGTCTGAAAAATACTCAACGGTCTGGCTGTACAAAATGTTAAATGAATATGGTTTTAAAAATGTCTGGAATGAACCAAATTCTGTAATGTTAAATACTTTATAAACACGTTTAGACAAAGAGTTGTTGATTGTTTTATACAACGATGGTATGTAGATATATAATACAAGGGGTGTACTTGAATTACAAAACAATTGTAAATTGAGTTTTAATTATGAATCATACCTTGATATTTTACCATGTAATCTTAGACCATATTTAACAAAATTCAGAATATCAGCACATTCGTTAGTAATACAGAATGGTAGATACTCTCGTAATAGAATGCATAGAAAAGAGATATTGTTAATGCTGTCATAGTACTGATTTGGAAGATGAATATCAATTTATTTTGATTTGTCCTTTTTACATAAGAATCCGAAAATAATATATTAAAAATATTATAGTGAAGCATGGTAGTGTTGGAGATTAATGGGAAATTATCACAGTTTTTGGTCATTAATGACCATGCGCTTGTGGGCATAACAACTGTCAAGTCAAGTCAAGTCAAGTAAATTTCATTTAAAGTCGGCAAGAGATATACACAATCAACATAAGCTATTAATAAGTTTTTGAACCGACATGAATGACATACGTACACATAAATAACACATAAAAAAGCAGCTATGGTAAGAAAGCAAGTTATCATGAATATTCATATATATATGTATACATGGATATTGACCTTAAGATCTAGTATATCTAGTATATGATTTTAATGTATAAGAGACATTAAAATTAAAGAGACATTAAAATCATAGCTCTAAGGTGATACAAATCAGGTTTAAAATTGTCATTCGAGAATTATAAAGTATTAAAAATAGCGTGTTTTAAACAAACAGTACCAATTAAATATACTCTCAAAGTCAGCAATGGCATCAATGGAGATTGGGCAGTCCCTACCTTTCATATCTGCCACCACTATTAAAGATTTTTAGTAAAAATGACAATGATATGGCCTGATAAAAGCACATTGAAATAAACTAAAAACAACAAAACATTTGAGTTCATCACAAGCTCAAGACAATATAATACACATCCATGACGCTATGAGGTAGTGCAGTCCCCACACTCATTTAGTCGTAGAATATTTATAAAGTTATTATATCAGCATAAGATACAAGACAAAAGAATAAAGGCTACCTAGTACTTGCGTCTATTTAAAACAATTTAAAGCAATACAACATTAAGGCTGAAGATGTCTTAACATGTACGGTATGCCGTCCCCGGTTGTGGTGGCACGTAACTTTTATATATGATTAATATTACAGGCATGGCATTTACAATCTTTGCCATTCCATAAAGATATCTGATTTTTAAACAGATTGAAATGTGTTGCAATTCTATATTCTTTCGGAAGTGAGTTCCACAACACTGGGGCGGCAAACCGGAAACTTATTCTTGCCATATGATGTAGTCTTAACGTACGGCACCTGTAGGATATTTGTGTATCTAAAGTTATATGAGCTATCTCTTTTACATATAAAGTCAGTAAGTACTGGGGGAGCCATTTTATTTAGTATTTTAAACGTTTCTATTGCCTAACCTTAGAGCTCTTTCTTGAATTTTCTCAATTTGGGATGTATTTCTATTAGTATAGAAGTGCCATGATAATGGACAGAAGTTAAAATTTGACAGAATAAAAGTATGAAACATAACCTGCTCAAGATTTTTCCAATCCTTCGAAAAATATTTAATTGTTGACAAGCCTTTTTACAAATATTATGAATATGAGTGTTAAAAGATAGTTTAAAATCTGTACAAAACATAATGAATTAACTAATAGTTATATATTTAAAATCAACAAAAAACTATATGTTAGCATATACCTATAAAGTCTATGATGCTAGTGTATGCAGCAAAATAAATCCAAATAAAATAAAGATTTTCCCTAAATAAAAGATAGCCTGTTAGTATAAAACAAATACTTTTTTTTAAAATCAATATGTTTACATTCAGACAAAATGAGTTTTGAGATTCATAGTAATATATAGTATGATCTTGCAATCAATATCTCCAAACTATGTATCTTTTTATGGGTTGTGCTGAATTCATTATAGAGAATGAAGTTTCAGTGTTGTTCTTTTGTGTGTTTTTTTTGTGTGTGTGTTTTTTTATTAAAAAACAATAGTTAACCTATTCAATTTTGCATAGTTAACCAATGTTTAAATCTTTTGTATATTAATCCTCTTGTATCAGTTATTTGATGTTAATATTGCTCATAGAAAATGTGCTTTTGTCTAAAATCACTTGGCTTGTTATTCATGAACATTTATGTACGTATATATAACGATGTACATATTCACAAGTTAAATAAAATGTAATTATGTTTTTTATAATGGATGAAGAAAAATACCTCCAGTGTGGAATAATCTCATTTAGTCAGAGGTTAACCGTTAAACCTCTGACCTTAGTGAGGCCCTCCCAGTGGGGTGTCCTTGTTCCCCAGATCCCTTAATTTAATGGCCATTGTTCCCCAGATCCCCAACAGTATTTGCTGAAGTTCCCCAAAAGTATTTTATCCATGTTGTCTAGATCCCTAAACGTTTTTACACTGTTCCCCAGATCCCCAAAAGTGTTAACACAGTTCCCTAAAAGTACCAGCTAGTGTTCGCTTAATATCCCTTACGTAAAACATACTGTAGTTTTCCCTGGACTGCGGTCATTCTGGTGGGCATGGCTTGAAAGACGACATTTTTACCACAAACTTGTCGATACCTCGGGCAACACAATTGTCTTTAATGCCATAACCCTTCCTCAACCGCAGCAAAACAGTGTGTAACTCACTGTCCCTTAGTTGTTGAAAGTCTTTCAAAATACCAGCGTTCTGTGGGGTTTTCTTAGTTGCAGGTGTTGTACCTGTGTTTAACGTTTAAATAGGAACTTCGTTTTTGACGTTTTTGGTACATTGTTTTACTTTTTCACAAAACAATAATGCTCAAACAAAAGATCCATTACCTTGAAACGCTCTCCTGAAGATCTGAAAAGCTAGACATTGGAACGGTATCATTACTTTGTATATGTTTGTCCTTATTCGAAGGGTCAGTGTGTGTTAATTTTTAAAAAATACAATTGCTTTTGTGACCATGTTTGGAGGAGGTATGTTTGAAGTCTCAGCAGCCCCAACAGTTGTGAGAGTTAATAACATTTCAATATTTCTCAAACGAAAATCAAATTTGTAACAAGAGTAACATTCATATAAAGTTTAATGAAAATCCCCCAAGTAGTTTCAGAGGAGTAGTTGCCACAAGTTATGCAACGCTGTGTAAAAAAACATGGCTAATGGTGGCCTTTTTAGCTGTGGTGGCTATCTTGAAGTTCAAGCCGACCTGATCTTAACTTAGAACCAATTAAAGAGCAACATTCCTGTAATGTGTCATGAAAATCATCGAGTAGTTTCAGAGGAGTAGTCACCACAAGTTTGTCTTTTTTTAGCCCGGCGTTATTTCGTTCGGCGTTATTTGAAATAACGAAAAGACGAGATGGCACTCATCAGCCACCATATATCGGTAAAAAAATCATTTAGCTTTTGTGTATCAGGGTTCTTGAATATATAACTTGATCAGTCTTATATTATGGTGGCTAATATATGCCATCTCGTCTTTTCGTTATTTCGCTGCGAAATAAAGCCGGGCGAAATAACGAAAAGATAAAAAAACGCCGGGCGAAATAATGAAAAAAATGCCGAGCGAAAAGACGAGAAATAGTCAAAAAGCCGGGTGAAAAAACGAAAAGACGAAAAACCGGCGACATTTTATACATTTAACTTTTCGTTTTTTTGTGTGAATTTTTTTCTTTTTTTTTTCGCCGGGCTTTTTTTCGTTATTTTGCCCGACGTTTTTTCGTCTTTTCGTTATTTCGACCGGCGACTTTTCGCGTGCGTTATTTCGCCCGGCGTTATTTCGTATGGCGTTTTTTGTTATTTTGCCCGGCGTTATTTCGCGTGACGTCTTTTCACCCGGCGTCTTTTCGCGTGGCGTTATTCTTTCTTAACATACAGTTGTATAGTAAAAACTTGAAGTGACTACTTCTCTGAAATTACTTGAAGGATTTTCATGAAACTTAACAGAAATGTTGCTCTTGATGTCTAGTTGATCCTAGCAAATTTTCAGGTTGGCCGAAAATTCAATCTGACCTCCATGGCTAAAATTAGATATTTGCGAATTGTAGCGACTACTTCTGATATTGATATTAACTGATCAGCATGACATGATGTTGGTCTTTGTTGAAAATAATTATGATTTTGACATTAAAAACTACTTGACAGATTTTCAATAAAACTTCACAGGAATGCTGACAAAACCTATCAGTAGAGCTTCAAGGACATTGACCGCTTGTTAAAGATGAATGGCCACCCTTTTTCTGTAGAATTTTCAATTAACAAATTTAACTCTTAAACATCATATGAACATTTCTTGATAGTCTCCGATAGAAACATATATTGAAAACTGCTACTAAGGTACCGACCATTTTGATTTCTGGGGGTGTGGGGAGACATATATTTTCTACTAAGGTACCGATCATTTTGATTTCTACGGGGTGTGGGGTGGGGCCTGGGTTTTTTTCTGAAAAAATATTCTGGCCCTTGAATTGTTGAAAAAAAATATCCTGGCTCTGACTTGAGGGGAAAAAAATAAACAGTCCCTCAAATTGTTGAAAAAAAATAATCCAGCCTTCTCTCATATTCTTCGAAAAAAATAATCTGGCTCCCTATTCAGTCTATGATAAATGTAGATTTACTCCATTAGCCACTGGATTCAACATGAACATGTTTAACCACAATCTGGCTGCATCCACAGCTTCTGCTCAGAAGTTTATCGAAATTTCCAGTTGAAATGAGTTGAAACGAGATATATATCATAGTAGTAATAAATGTGGTATTCATTAGTCATGGTAGTTATAAATGTGATAAATGTGGTATACACTGGCAATGGTGGTAGTAAATGTGTTGTATAAAGTGTTATGAAATGGTCATGGTAGTAAATTTGGTATGCATTGGTCATGGTAGTAATGAATGTGATATTCATATAAAGTCATGGTTATAATTAATGTGGTGTACATAAGTCATGGCTGTAATAAGGCCATTATTTTTTGATAATTCATTTTACGAACCCCTCCAACGACAAAACGAAATTAGGTATTTTATTTTTCCATAGGTCCTAGGAAATTTGATAGTTTATTGTTTTTTCAACTCCTCCCAGATTTTAATATTCTCAGAAAAAATAAAAAGGATCCACTTTGTTTTCCTGCAAAATATCAGACTATAAGAAAGAACATTTGTTAAGTTTTGTTAATTTCGTTTTCAAAGCTATGTTTTTAAACTGCGATTTATTTTTTTATTATTCGGTATATTTCGATGAAATTTTGTGTGAACATCAAACAAGGATGTTATTAAAAGAAAATCATGCTACAATTGTTAGTTCTTTCTTACTGTCTCAGATTTTGCAGGAAAACAAAGTGGATACTTTTTATTTTTGCTGAGTATAGAACATTTCATTCTCTTCCTTTCAAATAAAATAATTAAACTATGCTTCGCCAAATTTTTAGAAATATTTTCCCCTTCCTCCTACAGCAATACGTTGTCTAATGGTTCGTATAACAAATAATAAATAAATCATGGCCTAAATGTGATATACATTGGTCATGGTAGTATGTAAATATTGCACCTGTGGGGGTGACAGTGAATATTTGTCAACCTTCTAAGGCTATTTATTTTATTATACTGAAAAAATATGTTTGAAAAAGATATTTGGTTCTGCTAAATATTCCTTTGAAATAAAAAAAAACATGAGAAAACTTTGTTACTTCTCTCTGTTCAAAATCACTATTCTCAGCACCTAGAAAATAAATGTTTGCGGATGGTTCTTTGTGTTCTTTCGGAATCTTCAGCTGTAAACTCATGAGTAAACTTTTCAAATCATCTTCAGAAAGTTGTGCAAACTGTTTCTGCCATTTTAGTAAATGTTCACTGATTTTCATTTGCGCATGTATACATACACTGTTCAGCATAGGATATCCCAATACATATAAACTTGCTTTGGCTTCACAATCATAAGACAGTAATTATACTGAGGTTACATTACAAAAATGACTATCATTCAGTGGCTCACTCCATGGAGACATAACAAGCGATATGATATTGTAAAAATGGGAAAATAACAGTCTATGGAAATTTAACGTGTTTGACATGAAGTATATTATTTGACATGAAGTATATTATTAATAAATATGGTATCAGTGGTCATGGTAGTAATAAATTTAGTATGCATAGCTCCTGGTAGTTAATGCATGGGGTATTCAGTGGTCATGGTTGTAATGAATGGGGTATTCAGTGGTCATGGTAGTAATAAATATGGTATTCAGTCTTAGTAATATTAAAGGTCACGGTAGTAATACTTGTGATATACACCGGTCATGATAGTATAAAACGTGGTAAAGAGTAGCCATGATAGTTATACATGTGATGTACTTTGGACATGTTAGTAATCAATGTGGTATGCAGTGTTCATGATAGTATTACAATACAAGGGTCCTGGTACTTGTGCGATGGACTTTGTGAATGTCATCAACAAGTAAGAAGCCGCTTCAGCCACATGCAATGCCAGTGTACAGACAAAGCTATGCGCTATATGCCAGTGTTGATAAGAATGGTATGGAACATGGTAGTCATTTCCCCTACACCACCAAACAAAACATCCAATCAATTTATAATTTAGAACAGCAAAAGGGGCTAACATAGAAAGCAGACAAGGACAAGCATAACTAAAGAGTAAAACCAGCACATGGAGTTCCATTCACCATCTATGGAAAGATCCATATTAAACAAGAGCTGTCGAAAGGACAGCATGTTCCACTATTCAAAGTCAATTTTAAACAAGCCCACTGACACTTGTCTCACCAACCATGGTGCCAGTTCATTCACAAGGTCAAGTCTTAACTGTGGAGGTTAGGTGGTGATGAGGCGAGGGTGTAGTGGGTACGGGGAGGGGGTGGTCAGTTAACATATACTTAAATATACCAAATATCACAGCAAGACCTTCAATACCCCAGAAAGAATATGAACTTGAAGAGGGTGGGGAGTGGAAGAGAAGTGTTACTAAATAGGAAAACCCCAGAAATAATACAATATTTTAATTGGAGGTGGAGAGTGTGTGTGTGTGTGTGTGTGTGTGTTTGAGGTGGAGAGGGGTGGAGGGGGTGGGGTGGAAGAGAACAGGATGCAGACATTGTAACTGAAAAGAAACCAAAAGCACTAGAACAAATATTTGTCTATTTATCTGGGCTGATGGTGGTGGTGGTGCAGGAGTGGGGAAGGTGTGGTGTTTATGGGGTTAATGACATTTATAGGCTTGTCATTGTTATTTGATGTATGCAGTGAGTTTCATTGAAATATATGAAGCTGCTTAAAAAACTTTAACTGAAACTCTAAATTGGAATGTTTTTATCATCTGGCTAAAATGATATAAAAAGTTATGAATCATGTGTCTGTAAGTGTTGACTCTGGTGACATTTGTCAAGCTCCTTTGACAGAGATATATGGCTAGTGGGTATTGAAATAAATGGACGTGCCAACAAATAAAATAAAAGAAATTCTAAGACAAAAATAGGTTACACCTTTTCTAAAATACAATACAGAAAATATATTTCCAGAGAAAAGGCCATAATTTTGCTCAAATGCAATATAGTGTCAAGGAACATGTGTCTACTAGCATCCATGGTTTACTGAAGTTGTATTAGTAATTAACAATCATCTATTGAAATATAAGGACTTGCCTAAAAATTTGAAGTAAAAACCCCCCACATAACGTTGCTTAAATGCAATACAGAGTTAATATGGAACATGCGTCTACTAGAGCCCTTGATATCCAAGCTTTACTGACGTTTTGTTGACGTACACCTTTCAGTTGTTAAAATACATGGACTTGTCAAGAAAAGAACTTATTTCAAGTTTCACTGACCAGTGGTTGCTGAAATAATTGGACTTGGCAAACAACTCCAGCCACGATCATTGTTTTCTGCCACCACGCAAGTAGCACATGAAACCTCTGCCTGAGTAAACAGCAGTTCAACTGCACTCTCCCAAATGAACCCAATATACCGTGGTGCACTTCATTTATCGATAAAGCGACGTGTCTTCCAATAAAACATATATCAAAATATTGGTCTTGGCATAACATCAGATGCCTTAATAAGCGTTCAGTCATTCAGGTTTACAAACGTCTTCTTTCCAACAGTTATAATTATTTATTTCTGCAACCCGTTATTGCATTCTATAATTCATTTTGAGGTATAAACACATTTGGGTTGTTTATAGCCGTGTTCTTATCCCAAGTGCAAGATCAGAATATCAATTGGACTAAATCAACATTATTCGGAAGCTGAAAACACGCGAGTTTGTAGAAATTGTTAAGCCCATTACAAACATGTCCAGACTATTTTATAATGCTAGACAGACAGTTCACAAAATATATTCTGAGCGAAAATGCTGGTATTTCCATAGGCCAGTCTGAGTGAGTATAGAAACTTAAAAAGAGTTTTAATAACAATTAAAAGATGTTTGTAAGCACACTTAATCGAGTACAAACAATTCCATTAAACAGTTACATATTTGGATGATACGAACACTTCAAAGGGAGGTAATTTGATAATTGTGGATAATCAAAAGCTGCTATCTTCAAAAAGCCATGTTATTTTTTTATGATTTGTTGGGTAAGGAATCTGCAGAAAATTGTTTCTATTAGGTATTTTTGTCCTAGAGTTGATGCTTTGTAGGCAAAAATGCATGTTATTAGTAAAAGAGAGATAACTTCCTTGTGTAATAAAAACTTTTTGTTTGGCAAATTGGTGACGGTCTATCTAATGTTCCATACATATCATTAATTACTTCCCTGAGTTGTCCAGAAAATAAGGGAAAGAAAAGTGGGTTCTTCTTATTTTTGCTCAGTATATAATGTTTTACAAAAAGGAGAACGTGTTTAACTTGAATTGAATTGAATGTTGCTCATCAACACAGTATAGGTTATTTAGAGCCGCCCCAGAGAGAGGGGAAGGATACATAGGAATCCGGGAACCTGCCCTAATCTTATTATCGAATAGATTCCTATGGTTCTTTAACGTGCTCGGAGGATAGACCTACACGGGACCGCCCAGATTACGTCCCCACCCGACGGACGGTGCTAAGGGAAAGTGTCTTGCCCAAGAACACACCGACGGAACTCAGTGGCACCACGGAGGATTGCCGCGCTACCGACTGCGCCACGCCAGCCCTTGTGTGTTTAACTTGAAGGTAAAATAATGTTATTATTGAATAAATAGAAGGGTGTTCCACAACGGAGTTCCACAACCGAACACTTGTGTCGCCTACCAGCAAGGACATTCTAATTATAAGGACAGTTCTTCAAGAATTATCGAGCAGAAACAATTGTTAAATGTTAAAGTTTTATGAAAAACAGCATTTAATAATTGATAAGGACGAACTGTATAAAGTTCCATGACCATAAGTCAATATTTTGCCAAGTTACGAGCTTGGTTGCATGTTAAAGTTGTATTAAAAGTGGCATAACTCTGTCGCAATTAAAATCCGCGTAATTGGACATGTCAGCTGCATAGAATAATTAATACGGAAGTACAGTATTCATTTTCATGACCTTAAGTCTTTTTTTTGCCGAATTATGAACAAGGTTTGGTTTTATGAAAATGGATCAAAATGAAATTCACAGTTATTGGACGTATCAATGGCATTGACTAATTGATATTAAAGGAAAAACTGTATAAAAATCTTGACCATATCTCAATGTTTTGCCGGTTATGTTACAAGTTAAAGTTTAGGAAAAAGAGGCATAACTCTACCGAAATACTGGCTAAATTGAGTCTTAAAAGTAGTATAAATCCTTTCACAGTATATATTTTAATCCAAAAACATCCAATATGAATTCACGATGTCTCTTTCTTTATACTGAACTACTATCAATCTCACAATGCCTTGTGTATATACTGTGATAGCATTTTCTAGAAGTTTCTGTCCCAGAACATTCCAAATCAGAATGCAATATAAACATATATATATATTTTCAAAATTATCCAGAAACATCTACATGTTACTAATTTAAATTACCTTGAATGACAAATTTAATTAAACATGTACATCTAAATCATAAACAAAGGCATGGCGGTAACAAATTAAATGCTTGACAAACTCTTTCAGATTTTTCGGTCACATTTCCTGTTTCGGCATTCTTGAGCTATTTGAAGATAAACGCAAATTAGTAAATCGTTTTGTGCATAAACAATTCAAATTATTTTCAGAACCAACATTTTTTTCACATGTCTGTTAACACAGTGTATACTCTATTTAGATCTGCTTGTAAATAAGCGACCCCAGGTTTGAATAAAACAATCTACCAACGCCTGTAAAAGCTGTTTATAGTTCACCATTGTTATGTAATACAAGTATATGAGAGCTCCATGCCATGTGTTTCCTATTAAGTCTATGCAAAACATGTAAATATATGTATACAATATTTGACCACCAGGACGGGGACGTTTCTTACCGAGGGGATGTCAATTGATCAAACTTGAGGCTTCTAGTGGTCGCCGATCATTAAAGGGAATGTAGCGCCACAGCCAAACAAAAATCGGATGATAAACAAAAAAGATATGACCATTTGAAGGTCGTTCTAAAACGAATATGGGAGCCGCCATTTTTAGAACTACGACGTCATAGTTCCAAATTACCATATATGGAATATTGATCAAAATCACTTAAAGCAAAAAAGTCGCTGCAAATGAATGCAAAATCCTTTACTGGTCATATAAAGCATTATTGCCATTAAGTATACATATTTTCCATTTTTCCCTATTAATCAGTATTTTTTCATATTTATAAATATTGCATATATGGTCATTAGAACTGTGATGTCATAGCTCTCAAAATGGCGGCTTCCATATCCGTTTCAACAGAACCTTCAAATAATCGTAACTTCTTTGTTTATCATCCGATTTTGGAAATTCTTTTACCTTTATTCATTTTTTTCAGAACTCTCAATAATAAAGATAGATTGGCTGTGGCGCTACATTCCCTTTAATGAAGAAAAACTGTCGAACTGTGCAGTTGCTTTTGAGAAGAACTTAAACCATTTACAGGACGGTGGCAATATTGGAGGTCACGAAAGCCATTTATCTATGGATTATCTGTGTGAAGTTTGATCAAAATTGACAGAAGACGTAGTATAAAGCAAAAATTAACGGACGGACGGACAACGGGCGAGCTTAAATTTTTAATCAATAGCAAAAACAAAGTAGAAACAGTTTTTACAGTATTAGTAGTAGGTGTAAGATGAGAAGAAGGAGGAGGGGAGCAGCAGATAACAGCGGCTTAAGCATTAGAACGTAAAACAAACAAACCAATATATGTGATCAAACATGGTACCAGTACCAGAAAAATGAAGCTGTTACAGCAGAATATGATTTGTTATCGCGGCAGTATTCCAAATAACAAACACAATTCCAAAGTGCAAGCAATTTATAAATGCTTCTATTTATGACTGATGCATTTATGTAGAAATCTTGCCAGACTTTTGTGTGATGTAATCTCACCCTACGCCATTGAACTCGGTTGTAGTAGCTATGTTGTCGGATGATGGATAGTATAAGCAAGCCCGTACAGAAGTGGATTCATTGTATGTTTTAAACATATATACTGTATGAAAAACACTCTTGTAATTTATAAATGCAAACTAATACTATGATCATTAGGCATCGTATTGTGCAAAACGTCCGGATCTTTCACAGCCATTTTAAGGAAACTGACTGTAGGAAACGGCAGTTGTGCGAGCTCGGATACTTATGAACCGGGATAAAGACTATACCTTCCGTACAGTATTATATTATCTAGTGTACAGTTTCGAGATTCGTTTTTAATAATATAGTCTATATTATGAATTTTGTGAATTGTAACCCTTAATCCGCTAAGCACGACTTTAATAGCCTTTGCGTCCATTGCAAACCCAGATCAGCCTGCGAGTAACTGCTCTAAGTAACTCGCAGGCTGATCAGGGTTTACAATGTTCGGCTGCTGATCAGACACCCCTTTGTCACATAAATGGAATGGTCTTAATTCAAAGAAAGAACAGTCCATTATATATATGTAGGGGGTTAAGGGTTAAGAAATGATATATTTTCAGAGAGGTTTTATATTGTGCCAAATCAACAACTGGTTGGCGGGTTTTATATTGTGCCACAACAACAACTGGTTGGCGGGATTTATATTGTGCCACAACAACAACTGGTTGGCGGGTTTTATATTGTGCCACAACAACAACTGGTTGGCGGGGTTTATATTGTGCCACATCAACAACTGGTTGGCGGGTTTTAAATTGTGCCACATCAACACCTGGTTGGCGGGTTTTATATTGTGCCACATCAACAACTGGTTGGCGGGGTTTATATTGTGCCACATCAACACCTGGTTGGCGGGATTTATATTGTGCCACATCAACAACTGGTTGGCGGGTTTTATATTGTGCCACATCAACAACTGGTTGGCGGGATTTATATTGTGCCACATCAACAACTGGATGGCGGGTTTTATATTGTGCCACATCAACAACTGGTTGGCGGGATTTATATTGTGCCACATCAACAACTGGTTGGCGGCTTTTATATTGTGCCACATCAACAACTGGTTGGCGGCTTTTATATTGTGCCACATCAACAACTGGCTGGCGGCTTTTATATTGTGCCACATCAACAACTGGTTGGCAGGATTTATATTGTGCCACAATAACAACTGGTTGGCGGGTTTTATATTGTGCCACATCAACAACTGGTTGGCGGGGTTTATATTGTGCCACATCAACAACTGGTTGGCGGGTTTTATATTGTGCCACATCAACAACTGGTTGGCGGGATTTATATTGTGCCACATCAACAACTGGTTGGCAGGATTTATATTGTGCCACATCAACACCTGGTTGGCGGGATTTATATTGTGCCACATCAACAACTGGTTGGCGGGGTTTATATTGTGCCACATCAACACCTGGTTGGCGGGGTTTGAAAAAAATATCGGTACACCAAGGACTGTACAGCAGGTTTAAATAGATACAATAAAATATTTTATTTCTTATCGAAAAAGGATTTTCATGAAACTTATACAGAAATTATAGAGAAACACTGAATAACATAAATAGGACTGCATTTCACCATAAGACAGGGGGACAAATAATTTGCTTATTAACTCATGAACAATTATGATATAAATAATTTGAAAACGCATATACTCGATATTTGTTTAAGACATGTATAGTTGAAAATTTACTCGCATAAACCAGGGCTCTATATATGTATTTTCAAAATTTGCCTTGTTTAAAAATGCAATTTTCTGTTAAAACCAAACTCATAATTCAGTTAAAAACTACGGCAAACACTATTTCAGTATGTATATTATTACCTGCAATCATCGATAGGTAAAACAAGTTTATCCTCGTACAAAAGTGAACATGATTATGCAGGAGCAGTCTTTTCCCTAATAGGACATGCGCAGTGAAGCAGTCGTCTAGTGGGCGACAAGTGATTGGCGTACTTCTGAAGGAGACCGATCCCTGTCATTTTCGTCCCATAAACACGTCTAAGTTGTATTAGAACAGGAATTTAAGAATTAATAAATCAGAACATATCGTATTTTATTGTTACTGCCCGACTTTCCCGACAGTACTTACTAAACACAACTGCTGTTCTCGACAGTTCACATCATTTACCCAGGCAATACACCCTGAACGGATATCCGGACGTTTCACATAATGTGCTCACTAAATAGCATATAGTGTTCGTATGCATCGAAAAAGAGAGATTTTTCACGAAACGATGTTGTTTGAGTTTATTTGTAAAGAATATTAAGTAAACATACAATAACTACAACATTACTCACTATTTTCAGACGGGAACTTATTTAAAGTACATACACGCCTACTAGACTCCGCAACCGCCTCCAAAAAGAGGTGATAATACGACGTTTCGGAAATACGTCCGATGCGATTGCGGAGAGTAAATTAAAGCAGCAACAGTAAGTGTGAATTTATATTTACGTTTTTTTTTCGGCCTTAACTCGATCTTTCTCAAAAATCGGAGAATGTGGTACGATGTAGGAATGTTTTCTCTTCCTGTTTCATGTGTTGGTTTCGAAATATATTGAAGAATATGGTCTGTAGAATTGTCATAAGTCATTCGACGAGTGTAATTTTCTGGACATGGTTTTTACTCCGTTTTTCTGCTGTTTTATGAGAAATCTGACCACGAATGAGGTCTATGACTTTGAAATCACCTATCTTTCATTGTTCAATGAAAAAGAAATCAATCGAATATAAATTGAAAAGAATTGTGGTCATTTTTTACGAAGAGATGGTGTCGGAGAGTAAGAGACGGATTCGGAGAGTAAGAGGCGGTTTCGGAGACATATACTCTATATAATCGATCTATACTGATTTTAATTTATAAGTAATGTATCAATACAATTGTTTATGATGAATTATTTGTGCAAGTACTTGTTATTCATTCGATCTTTGGAGATCGCTGAGCCCGATACTTATATTTAATTATCGGTGGTACTTTTTCATTTTTTTTTGTTTTCTTACTTAATTTTCGATTCACTGGTTCCACTACTCCGATTAAAGGCTCTGGGTATTGTTTAACCGCTTATAGGATATGTTGTCTGCTTTTTAATTTAGTCTTTTGACTGTTACTTGTGATATGCAGGCTTTATAACCGCTGCTCCCAATTAAATTCTATTATGTTTATTTCGCTCTTCGGGGCATATATTTTTATTAGATACTGGGACCATACGCCGTACGACATGGGGGAGATTAATCTCCTTGTCCACCGCCATATGCATGCCATCTTCGGGATGGTTACAATTGTGTACTATTGATTTTATTAATATTGAGTTCTGCTCAACCCGGGTCTAGAGGGCGTGAGCGGTAGCTAACATATTTCACTACCGCTCATGAACAGTCTCAATCTAACCGAGACTGCAATATTTCGTATGTGTCGTTTTCGGCCGTTTCCAAAGGTCCATTATCATACTATTTTTTATAGCAAAGTGGCGTTGCTTGTGCAGTGTGGCGGCAGTAAAACGTCTCCCCGCGCTTGCAATCAGTACTGTTATTCATTCGATCTTTGGAGATCGCTGAGCCCGATACTTATATTCAATATCGGTGGTACTTTTTCATTTATTGTTTGCTTTCTTACTTAATTTTCGATTCAGTGGTTCCACTACTCCGGCCGATTAAAGGCTCTGGGTATTGTTTAACCACTTATAGGATATGTTGTCTGCTTTTTAATTTAGTCTTTTGACTGTTACTTGTGATATGCAGGCTTCATAACCGCTGCTCCCAACTAAATTCCATTATGTTTATTTCGCTCTTCGGGGCATATATTTTTATTAGATACTGGGACCATACGCCGTACGACATGGGGGAGATTAATCTCAATGTCCACCGCCATATGCATGCCATCTTCGGGATGGTTAAACTTTTGTACTATTGATTTTATTAATATTGAGTTCTGCTCAACCCGGGGCTAGAGGGCGTGAGCGGTAGCTAGCATATTTCACTACCGCTCATGAAAACAATCTCAATAAAACCGAGACTGCTATATTTCGTATGTGTCGTTTTCGGCCGTTTCCAAAGGTCCATTATAATACTCTTTTTTATAGCAAAGTGGCGTTGCTTGTGCAGTGTGGCGGCAGTAAAACGTCTCCCCGCGCTTGCAATCAGTACTGTTATTCATTCGATCTTTGGCGATCGCTGAGCCCGATACTTATATTTAATTATCGGTGGTACTTTTTCATTTTTTTTGTTTTCTTACTTAATTTTCGATTCAGTGGTTCCACTACTCCGGTCGATTAAAGGCTCTGTGTATTGTTTAACCACTTATAGGATATGTTGTCTGCTTTTTAATTTAGTCTTTTGACTGTTACTTGTGATATGCAGGCTTTATAACCGCTGCTCCCAATTAAATTCTATTATGTTTATTTCGCTCTTCGGGGCATATATTTTTATTAGATACTGGGACCATACGCCGTACGACATGGGGGAGATTAATCTCCTTGTCCACCGCCATATGCATGCCATCTTCGGGATGGTTACAATTGTGTACTATTGATTTTATTAATATTGAGTTCTGCTCAACCCGGGTCTAGAGGGCGTGAGCGGTAGCTAACATATTTCACTACCGCTCATGAACAGTCTCAATCTAACCGAGACTGCAATATTTCGTATGTGTCGTTTTCGGCCGTTTCCAAAGGTCCATTATCATACTATTTTTTATAGCAAAGTGGCGTTGCTTGTGCAGTGTGGCGGCAGTAAAACGTCTCCCCGCGCTTGCAATCAGTACTGTTATTCATTCGATCTTTGGAGATCGCTGAGCCCGATACTTATATTCAATATCGGTGGTACTTTTTCATTTATTGTTTGCTTTCTTACTTAATTTTCGATTCAGTGGTTCCACTACTCCGGCCGATTAAAGGCTCTGGGTATTGTTTAACCACTTATAGGATATGTTGTCTGCTTTTTAATTTAGTCTTTTGACTGTTACTTGTGATATGCAGGCTTCATAACCGCTGCTCCCAACTAAATTCCATTATGTTTATTTCGCTCTTCGGGGCATATATTTTTATTAGATACTGGGACCATACGCCGTACGACATGGGGGAGATTAATCTCAATGTCCACCGCCATATGCATGCCATCTTCGGGATGGTTAAACTTTTGTACTATTGATTTTATTAATATTGAGTTCTGCTCAACCCGGGGCTAGAGGGCGTGAGCGGTAGCTAGCATATTTCACTACCGCTCATGAAAACAATCTCAATAAAACCGAGACTGCTATATTTCGTATGTGTCGTTTTCGGCCGTTTCCAAAGGTCCATTATAATACTCTTTTTTATAGCAAAGTGGCGTTGCTTGTGCAGTGTGGCGGCACTAAAACGTCTCCCCGCGCTTGCAATCAGTACTGTTATTCATTCGATCTTTGGCGATCGCTGAGCCCGATACTTATATTTAATTATCGGTGGTACTTTTTCATTTTTTTTGTTTTCTTACTTAATTTTCGATTCAGTGGTTCCACTACTCCGGTCGATTAAAGGCTCTGTGTATTGTTTAACCACTTATAGGATATGTTGTCTGCTTTTTAATTTAGTCTTTTGACTGTTACTTGCGATATGCAGGCTTCATAACCGCTGCTCCCAACTAAATTCCATTATGTTTATTTCGCTCTTCGGGGCATAGATTTTTATTAGATACTGGGACCATACGCCGTACGACATGGGGGAGATTAATCTCCATGTCCACCGCCATATGCATGCCATCTTCGGGATGATTACAATTTTGTACTATTGATTTTATTAATATTTAGTTCTGCTCAACCCGGGGCTAGAGGGCGTGAGCGGTAGCTAGCATATTTCACTAACACCAACACTAATCTCACTTGGGGCCCTCTGTAAAGTCATACATATACAATGCAAAACATATATAAAAAAACAAAAACAGTGATATTTCCTTTAAACTAGTGTGCACACATACACATACACGCACGCACACACTCATTCACATCCACCTACACATTTTTACAGGTGCACCTACATCAGTAGTTTTGACCCCGATCCTACACCATACCCGAAAGAGGCTTTTTTCTTTTCTTCCTTAAATCATATTGTTACCTGTATACAGGTACGATGTGCACTGGTAGATGTCTACACAGTAAATGATTTCCTGCGTGTGTGTGTGTGAAGTTCGAAGGTTTAAAGTCCGTCCGCAAACTAACACGTCGAGGTAACCCTGACACGATGGGCACAATAGAGTCTGGACTTCTCTAGATGTGTATGTAGGTTGATCTGGTGCTGCTGTGTAGTGTAGTCGTTTCTCTTGTAGGTGTGTAATGTTGTGTCGCTGCTGCTCTATGTAGTTTCGCTGTGGCGGTGAAGTGTTGTCTGGCGTGGCTGGTGGTGGTGGCTCCTACATCCGCTAGGTGGTGCTGTCCTGCATCCGCTACTGGTATATGGTCGGGGTCCTTGTTTTGGGGCCACACCCATCACATTACGGCCCTTGCGCTGCAAACATTATCAGATGGCTGTATTTTTTATAAATCCCTCTTCGGTTGTCTGACTTCGGTCGAATGTAGGCCTCGGCGTCGATCCCTAACTATTACTAACGACTTTACTTCTACTGCTACTGCTACTGTGTGGGTTGATCTCAGCTCCGGCCCGCGGACTTCTGTCTTCCAACTTCCAAGTTCATATACTTCCATCCGATGATGAGTACCTTGATGGGGGCGCAGGGGACACCCTCACTCTCGGTCAACTGACGCTCAGTCTGCCCAGTCCCTGAGAGTGACAAGTTCTCAAGTTTTCGCCATCCTGAACGTCAGCAGTGCCCAAGCAGCGACGTGCACGCGGTGAAGGTAACAGCTGGAAATGATTTCCTGCGCTATATTTTCTCGCTTTAATACCCGATTTCGACATGAGCTGGTGAACATGAAGTTACAAATAAAGACACGCCTACAAAGAAGAAATCGATTGATATAGAGACTGTGTAGCTTTAAGTATGGCCGTCGTTTGTCAACATATCTGAACACATCTGGTGCAGTAAGTTTTTAGTATGATATATATAAGTATTAAGTAACATACACAACCTACCCTTTTCACGTACAGTTAAAACAAAAACCGAGTTCCAACAGCAGCCGAGTTCAATGCTGCTGGTTGTAAAGCGTGCAAACTCGGCCAATCCCGTCTTTCTTCGGAATCGTGAGCACTCTCAGGTGCTAACGAGGTAACTTTGAGTGTGTAACGTAAGTGCCAAGTTCACCTTTTAATTATTGTATTTATAGATAACTGGATTACCTTTCTTGGGAACAATAGATCGGTGTCGAAAAATAATAACTGAATATTTATATTGAAAGTTTAATTAAGTTACAAAATTATAATAGTTATAAAACAAATCAACAATACTTCAATGCAACACATTCAAACCGCTGTTTCTTGAACGTTGATTGTGGCATATTGCTGGAAAAGGTGACATGTAATGTCATGTTGTTGTCGTCATGTTGTTATTATCTTTTGATGTAACTTGTGATATCATAGTGAGGAAAATTTGAATATGACATCTAACTCCGTGGATTTTTAATAATGTGATAGTATGTGGATAAAACATATACGTTAATCTACAAGCATCTGAAATCATACATTGTATCCTTGGAATGTAACATTGCATTCTTTAAGTGTATTAACATTATACGTGTTTACACGTTTACAGGTATCACGTTTACAAGTATGCATCATTTTGTCGTTGGAAAGTTGTGGCAGCATTAGCGACTTGGATTTCATTCGTGTTAAGTGTGTGTTAACTCACATGTTTACACGTTTCTGTGTATTATTTTATGGCACCATAAACAACTTGTTATTTTATATGCTGTGAAGTCTCTCATGGGACTGCAAGAACACAGTACAAACATGATGCTGATGAGGAGTACAACCACGATACAGGTACTGTGCAAATTATCTTTCATCATCTGTTAGTATTTTATGCCCATCGATAGTAATCGTACCGTGTGTCTCTCCGTGCGAACGTTCGTCGGTTCGTTCGTTTGTCCGTCCGAAACATCATGTCTCAGCCATCATTTCGAAAGTAAAGTTCACCAACTTCACGCACAATGAGAAGGTGCAAGAATCAGGTCCTAACCTCAAAGGTCAATGTCGCACTTAGTGGTCAAAGGTCAAATGAACTTCGAGGGCATTTGTCACTTAGGCTACTGGTGACATTTCTTTTTTCAATTGATCTGGTATGTGACACTTTATATTGCCTAACGAAAAGGACGCACACATATATTATGGAGCTAGTTTTTCTTATCAATATGACATATATTTTGTACAATTCACTTAATTTCTTATTATGACATATTGCTGTTTCAAAAGCGATCTTGTATTAAGCACCTTGAGGCTCAATTGTCATTATATAATTCTCACAAGGCTTTGTGTCGTAATATTGATATGACGCCATAATATAAACATTTTTATTGCACACCTGTATAATCTAATTCTGTCTTTATACCCATGTGACAATCCCAAATGTTCACTAGTGTACTCAAAACAGTTGCATTAATACAAAACATCGATATTATCTTCATAGTGTACTCCATCTAGTTTCAAGAGTCCAATAAATCTGGAGTAAAAAAAATGCATATTCCACATTTGTACTATGGGATTAGATGTGGAGTCCGAAAAATCCATATTCCATAGTTGTACTATAGGAAGATAACTCTAACAGTAAAAGGTCAACGCTCCATTCACGATTTACCTCACAATTTATTTTAGTTGAAATTGAAACAGTACCGTTTTGATACTTTACGTGTGTTTTTCAAATTACAGTTTTAGTTAATAAATGTGGAAAAATGTATTGTTTTGCTCTGTTCAATTAATAACAGAAATATCAAGTTGGAATTCAAATGTGCAACCCTTGGTTAGATTAGTGAGGTGTGATTTAACAGTGTTGAGTACAATACTGAATTCAATCGGACGAGTTCTCAGCAGACAGAATCTATATTTGGACTCGGCGTGAAACAGGCGTGAGACAGAATCTATATTTGGACTCGGCCACGCCTCGTCCAAATATATATTCTGTCTGCTGGGTACCAGTCCAACATACTTTACTACTGCACTCAACACTGTTAAATAACCTCATAGTACTAATATGTCAGCAGTAAACCATTGTTAAAAACCATTGTTCAGCTATCCCTAAGATCTGCACCAATACTGAAAGGAAAAAGAAACGCATAATCAAAATATTGCCTATACTACACTATTATATATCTAATTCCACGTAATATTCCAGATATATCTCAACGTGTTTTGTACACAATGGGGCTACAACTAATTACAGAGAGGACAACTCTGTCATGTAGTAGACCTTTTAATCAAAGTATACTTTGTTACACGAAATTCATAAATGTTGAAGTTTCGCTTGAAAAATTCAAGCCATTTTAGTATTGTATTTAATGTTAAGACATTGCAACGTTTGCTCACCTGCTTGAGCCAAATGTGCATTCTGTCGATAATGAAACTTTAAAGGGTTAACCATTGGTGTCTTCGGTGCTGTTTAAAACTTCTGTCCGAAATGACAGGCCTACTGTCGCCCTGTACCATTCGGTTAGCAGTAGCATATTAAACATACAATATATAACGAAAATACACATTATGCGTTTCTGTTTCCTTTCAGTATATCATATGCCATTATGCAGTTGTTGTATTTCGTAGGTTGATTTATTAAGAAGGTGTTTTCTACAATTATTGTTTTTGTTGAATAAGGAGATATGTCGTTTGACTGTTAATGTAAATGGACCTCGAAACACACTTGCATTTCCAAGACCGTTGGAATTATCATTGCATTGCTATTATAGTGTACTAACGACTTAATTATACAATTTATGAAATAACATTATTAATTTTGGATAAGTTATTGTTTGTGGAAAACTGGATAGCCAGATATAATATTAGTGGAGCAATAAGACCAATACAAACATTCCGCGGTTTATTCTTCAAATCCTGCAATTAACACATATAGTCGTAACTTTTGGCAAGCCGCTTGGGATTTGTCAGTTAACAATAAACTCCATTCCATTAAACCGTTACTCGGAGAATGGCGTTCTTCTAGTAGACCCATTCGTCGAGAGGAAGTTGTTCTAGCCCATAGAGCATACACGTTATACTCATTTATATTTATTACAAGGTGAGCAATTACCAGAATGTATACCCTGCTTTGCACCGTTAACGGTTAAACACATATTGTTGGAATGTGTAGACTTTGATCATATGTGTCAAAGGTACTACAATGTTAATACTATGAAAGAGTTATTTGATACTATAGATTTTAGTCTTGTTTTAGATTTCCTAAAAGAGATCAGACTATATAAATCATTATAATGTGTTCTTATATATATTTACTTGTTTATATACCAGTTGACGGGCATTTGTTGATTTACATATATAACTTATATTACTACCATATCATCCCTTACTTTAATACTTCATTTTTTCATGTTTCATCAGTTTTTGCGCACAATATGACCTATTTATGTGTCGACGTGCCGTAAAACACCATTCATTCATTCAAATCCTGCACACACGCACAATAACTTAACGGCGCAACTGATGTGGATATGGTAAAATACGTAGGTTTTATTTTGATGTATTGATACAGATAGATAATTTTGTTTCAAAATTCCAATTGCCTATAAATCCCATGAGGATACAAATACAGAGTAATACACTGGTCAAAATTGCTAACCGGTCATTTTATTATTTGGAATATTATATCAAATATTGTATATTTTGAGTTGATATTTCATACAAATAAATATGAGCAGCAAACAAAACAATCAATACACTTTGTAACTTTAAAATCCGCACTTCCGGTCTCGTGGCTTATTTTGGCGCGAAATCGCATTATTCTCCCGTGCTGCACGAGGTGAGATTTGAACATGTGTTTGTGTTCTCGGAATTGTTTATCGTTTCAATCCCAAACAAAAACTTACTAAAAATTAAATAAAAAACGCGTCGCATGACAACGGAAGAGCGTGGACGGGCCGTCGGTATGATTATTGCTGGTACTTCGATTCGGCAGGTAAAGGACATTGCGTAATTTGTTCATTTTTATTAATTTATTTAATCGATTTTCTACGTTTTATTTTCTCTTTTTCAAGTCCAGTATTGTGTATTATAATATTCCTCATCCTTCCGGCAGGTTAGTTTATTCATAAGTTTACTTGTCTGTCCGTCCGTCCGTCCGTCCGTCCGTCTCTTCGTTTGTTCGTTCGTACATGATTCTGTCTAACCATGTTCATTATTTCTGAAAAAGTCGCAAGCATGAGTTGTTTTATATGTATAGGTAGCCAGAACAGCAACAGAAGTTTTTCAACAATTCACGACCTTTGGCTCAAGTACAATCGCACCGGAAGTGTTGATGACCTTCACCGAAGGCCAAAAAGACGTGTGACAACGCAGCGTCAAGATCGCTACATCCTTGTAACACACCTTCGTAATAGAAGAATAACAGCGACTGATACTGCCAGACGTTTAATAGGCGTCCATAATAGAAACTTGAGTGATCAAACAGTACGAAATCGACTACGGATCATGGGATTGAGAGCGAGAAGACCTTTTGTGGGATTAGTATTGACTGGAAGACACCGGCGAATTCGTCTTCAGTGGGCCAGAAGGCATTTGAGGTTCACCAGAGCAGACTGGGCAAATGTCGCCTTTACATATGAGTCCAGATTTAATCTTCAGAAGTCCGACGGTAGAGAGCGAATTTATCGACGACTTGGGGAACGATATTCGGATAATTGCGTCAACGAAAGATCTCATTTTGGAGGAGGGTCAGTGATGGTTTGGGGAGGTATTAGTTTGCACACTAAAACTGATATGGTGGTTGTTCGAGGAAACCTGAACGCAGACCAATACCAGCAACAAATACTTCGACCAACGCTTATTCCCCATATTCGCGCTAACCGTGGGATGACATTCATGCAAGACAATGCACCTTGCCATACTGCAAGAACTACCCGTCAGTTACTTCAGGGCAACAACATTCGAACAATGGAGTGGCCGCCATGTAGTCCGGATTTAAATCCAATCGAACATGTGTGGGACGAAATCGACCGTCGTGTGCGACAGTTACCAAGGCAACAACATATTGCTGACCTCACAAGGGACATAGTCAATGTTTGGAATAACATACCTCAGCGTTTTCTACATAACTACATAAATTCCATGCGACAACGCTGTTTAGCTGTTGTACGCGCAAACGGCGGTCATACGCGATATTGATTTTTGTAAATTTTGAAATTACTGGTATCTATGAATTTCGATAAAATAAACTTCTTTGAAATTCATAAAATACTTTGCTTTACTGATGTGATTACTTATAGAACATTTTTCAATACATTTATTTCCAATTTCACATATATTATTTTTTTCTGAGACAAATAAATAAGAAAATAACAAGTGATCGGTTAGCAATTTTGACTAGTGTACATGGTAACAGAGCAGTTGGTACATATAAGAAAACATTTATGAAGTCACAATGAAAGATGTTCACACTTAATGTGCATTGCCGAGAAGGTGTTTATAAATGTTCAATTCTTACGGATGGCGGGAGGTGTAAAGTACGGGTTCTACCCAGGAAAAGTGGGTGGTCGGCCTACACTACAAAAAATCGACCGTCATATATAACTTTACATGTGTTGAAAATGACGTAAAACACCATACAAACAAATAAATGTTCATGAATATTAGTATATTAACACAAGTTAAGATAAGAATATTTATACATACAACACATATAAGTTAACTATACTCAACTTGTTATACAAGAACATATCTACAATTTAACTTCTGTATAACAGCTCATTCCTTAATTGAAACGATTTATAGATAAATATGGAGACTTTACGAATATAGCCTCTATTATTGGAATTTATTAATTTTATAAACTTAATAACCATGTTAGGTGGTCGGCAAAAATGCTTGGGTATATATGTTTTCCTTAAACATGTTTATATTTCACACTGTTATACGAAATGAAACACATCTTCTAATATATTGCAAAGATCACATTCTATTAGGTTTAACCAATCTGCCAGATTTGATTTTTTCGGCGGTGAGCATACTCCCCGCTGCAATGTTAACAGAATGGTATACCAAAAATTGAAGGCTGGCCAGATTTCTGAGCTAAGATAAATAGCTCCTCCGGGTTTACATTGAACTGAATGTAATGAGAAGAACTGACTTACACTAAGACGAGCTATGTACAATAATATTCCAAATGACAATATATCAACTGTGTCTACAGAATTTGCCTTGTTTAACCTAACAAATAGTTGATCATATTGGGGAAAACGTTCTCGTTACGGCATTGTTTTATTTGATTTTACTTCAGATAGAACGTGAAAACAACACGAGTATTGCGTTATTATGTATAATTCTGTATAGCAGCAACTATTTCGAAAGTTGTTTAGTGATTCACGATGTCAGTGAATTACTATTAATGCTAAGACGAAATGAAGAAACATGTTTAGACACCACTGGATTGTTATTATGTTGGAATATAGCATATATAGAAATCTTTTTATCGTTATATCTCCTGTATTTAGGATCGGATTCAATCAAAACTTTCATAGATTGTAGAGTTCAGGGTCAAGTCGTGCAAGAACAGAAAGATAGAGGGGCATTCCGGATCTGAACGCTATACCAATTGACAAGATGCAGAAATTGCAATAACAACTCGCGTCGGGCGCTATTTTTTCCCCATTTCTATTCATTTTTCCTGCACTTTGTTATTCATGGCATGTTCATGTTATTCAGAAGTTGTTCGTTACACAAACCCCGCCGCATTCAGCATTTCAGTGCTTTGATTAATCTTTGAGTTGAAACTCGTAACTTTGTAAGTGATTGACAAGATGTGTACACATTTATATTTTCGAGATAATGTTGGAATTGAAAACATGCAATGGCATTGTAGAACACAGCTCTGCTTGACATTTGTATTATTTCATTCCAGTGTTGAATGAAATGATCTGTCAGTCTTTGTTTTAATACGTTAATGAATAAAGTATTATTTCCAACACCCTGTTGAACCACACATAATAGAAACCTAGAGAAGTCAATAAATGTTTGACTAGTGATGTCCAGTTAACCTTTCGTGGATGTAATTCAAACTCCTTTAACATCATATTATAATTTTTTTTATCATATTTTTATTCCCTCATATTAAAGTAGCTAATCCGCTAACAACAGCCAAATTTTGAAACGTATGTACATCATTTCTAAACCTACTGACGAGAGTTATATATATAATTGTCATATTTTGCGAATCCAACCTCTATAGACACACTATAAACGGCTTTAACCAGCCAGGCCAAACCCCAAAGTAGAAGTGTCGTATTAAGCGGTACTAACTCATAATTTATTTTACGCATGTTCAATCACACTTATTTTGAGAACCCGTGAATAAACCTATAGTTTTAATGGGCACATATACATTATAATATGACCAGAACACCTGGCTAGAGTTTTGATAAACATGTTTGGGCAATATCCTGTTATCTGCTCCTCGGGATGAATTAGTTATTCTAGAGTGAAAAGAATAGAATATCGTGATCATGATCACTCAGACGTTTGAATTTCACCAAATAGGTCATTAGAGCGATCTTTCGCTTCTACGCTCTTTCCATGCTACATAAAGGGAAGATATTCCCGGGAAGAGGGTTTTCTTAGGGGGAGAAAGCATTAGCAAAATGGGGCTTGGATTTTTTGGGGGTAGGGAAGTGTCTTAACGTGCTCACTATACGGAATAATGCTGAGGTAACTCCCAGAACTAATCTGCCCCGGGGCAGATAACAGGATTATATATAGAGAGCGATCTTTCGCTTCTACGCTCTTTCCATGCTACATAAAGGGAAGATATTTCCGGGAAGAGGGTTTTCTTCGGGGAGAAATCATTAGCAAACTGGGGCTTGGATTTTTTGGGGGTAGGGAAGTATCTTAACATGCTCACTATACGGAATAAAGCTGAGGTAATTCCCAGAACTAATCTGCCCGGGGCAAATAACAACACTACATATACACTGCGATTTCCTATTCAACGCTCTTTACATGCCGTTTACAGGTAAATACCGGGGCGTTCCTGCACTAATACCAGTATAATTACCGTTCAAAACGCTGTTCGTTTCTGTGTACACAATAAACTATTGATATTAACCGTATGTGTCAACTCTCCTCATAACAACACATTCAATGCATCGATGCGCATATTTCGGACTATATGAACAGAAACTAATGTGCACCACGATTTCCTTGCTTATTGCTGTATTTCTTCAGTTCCACTACGCCCGCTTTCATATTGGTCACGTCGATGTGCGTGCAATATATTGCCGATTATGTCTTATAATAGACGAATTTACGATAATAAAGGGCATGTAAAGAGCGTTGAAATAGGAAATCACTGTGTATATGTATTGTTGTTATCTGCCCCTGGGCAGATTAGTCTGGGAGTTACCTCAGCTTTATTCCGTATAGTGAGCATGTTAAGACACTTCCCTACCCCCAAAAAATCCAAGCCCCATTTTGCTTATGCTTTCTCTCCAGCAAAAAAACCTCTTCCCGGGAATATCTTCCCTTTATGTAGCATGGAAAGAGCGTAAAAGCGACTGATCGCTCTCTATATATAATCCTGTTATCTGCCCCGGGACAGATTAGTTCTGGGAGTTACCTCAGCTTTATTCCGTGAAGGTAACATTTTATGTTGTGCAAACTTTCTGTTGTTCACTTGGCCGTTTAGTTTCTTCATGTTCAATGGGCGATCCCTAAATTGCTGAGCACGCAGACGGTAACAATGTATCATCTTCATTTTAAACATAAAGCAAGCGTCTGGATGATCATGATCATTTACAGACAGTATTTCCTGCGTTGTTTAGATTTACGAAAATCCAGTAGAACTTAATTGCCCCGCGGGGCAGATAACAGGATATTGCCCATGTTTGTAGTACAATTTTGCCATCATTTGGAGGGTAAGTTTTTTTTAATAAATGCTTAACCAATATTTAATAATGATGAGATATGTCTCACCGCTGCTGGTTCGAATCCCGTTGGGAGCTCGACTTGTAAGTGAGGAAGTGTCGATTCTTACGGATGGCGGGAGGTTTACAGTATTGGTTCTACCCAGGAAAAGTGTATGGCCTGTCTCCCCCAGAAAAAATTCGACCGTCATATATAACCTTGCAAGTGTTGAAAATGACGTAAAACACCATGCAAACAAACAAACCAAACTTAGATACGAATGACGTTCTGCCTAGTTCACCGTATATAATATCATTTTGTGTTGAATTTGTTACGCCTACAATTCTTTTGCAAAACTGCAAATGAACTATTTCAATATAATTACCTTGTAAAAACTGAATATTTTAAAATAGGTATAATTAACTTATCAGAAAAATGTAATTTTTGTTTTGTTGAAATAAATGTAAATTTGTATAAGTATTTGTTCATTTTAATCATTGCCTTCTGGACTTGACCCGCCAAAGTAGTATGTGCTTCCGAGAAAGATCCAGCAGTAGAAAAAACATTCCGAAATAAGTAAACCTACTAACAATTTCGATCGAACCTCAATCATAATAAAATGCTATATTTCTTGGTAACCTCCCATCTTTTCTTAAAGTCGTTTTAGTTGTATTAACTTTTAGCTTCCATTCCTTACAATTATTTTATGATATATTAAGACTTTCTTGGATGAGTTTGCAAATATAACTATATCATCTGCGAATGATAGCACACATATGTTAAACATGTTGATATCTAATCCATCTGAACCACTAAGCATGTATACATTTTCTATATCATTAAGATACATGGAGGAAAGCAAAGGTGACACATATGAGCCTTGCCTTACATCTAACAAATAATAAATTTCATCTCTTAGATTATTGAAGGTTTAATTATAGATTCAACACATGTATTGTTTAATTTAATTATATTTACAATATTTCAAATTGCGTTAACTTATATATATATATTTCTTTATTAAAGTCTCATCATGGTTTACAACTTATACCACATGTTATCTATCACGACTTAATCAAATGCGTTTGAAAAATGAACACATACACAATTATTGTAACATTTCTTTCCTTGATTCAGAATATGCGTAATTCAACCGTGTAGAATAAAATTAGTATCAACAGTACTCATAAATACCAATATGATATATGGCAAAATGACTTCTCCCTGTGACATACCACTGAGAGATTTCCAAAAGTCAAATATGTAATGGAGCATTCACAGAACGGAATCAGACAAATAAACACCATCAAGAAATACAACAAATATATACTCAGTTGCAAAAGAAAGTGTACACTGAGTTTTGTTTAGATTTAATGGTATAAAGTTTTTTTAGAATTAAATTGACAAATTCCAAAATGAATATGCCATGTTTGGTACCAAAGTTGTTATCATTCCATTGCCAATATCATGTTGTCATTTGTTTTTCAATATGTTGAATCGGTAAGGGACTGTCGCTTGATAAAGAGGATAGGATGTAAAGTAAAGTGTTCAAAGTGTACACTTTCTTTTACAACTGAGTATTTATGGATAATTAATCACCTGGAAGTAAAGAATGCGACAACACAAACATAAAAGGGTGCGCGTCTTAGAATAGTCAAAGTACCTGGAAGTTCAACCTTGTTCTCGGGTGCACCAAACCTTGCTGTTACACTAGTTTAATCACAATTAAAGATATTTCATCTAGAATCAATCATGCCAAAGGAAAAGAAAATTAAAGTTTTAAAAGGTTAACATGAGAGATTTAAATATGTAATCCAACTCCTAAATTAATAATCAACTGGAAAAATCACAGCGCAAGGAAAATGGGGAACGTAATCTAAATTATGGAGAAGTTGTACATGAACTTTAAGACAATAAAATACATTAAACTAAGACAAGCGTTGGCTTGTTTACTTAAGCTGAATGATGTTGGGGCAGTGCGACCTACTTTCTGGCTGTCCATGCAGCAAGCTCATGTCATTTAAGTATTAGGATGATGGGTGTGCGACCTACGTGCTGGCTGTTGAAAGCGGTCATTTAGTTCATTGGTTGGCTTAGCTTGCTTTGCTAAATGGCTTATTGAAGAGTATATTATAAAGGGCTAATAATCTTCAGTTCGGGATTCTTGGTCAGCGTTTTCAGTCAGAATTATTGACTGAAAAGAATGAGCAGAGTTAGAGAGAGAGAGAGAAACCTTAAAGTGTAACTATAAGAGATTTTAGCAATTATTCTTACTTAAAAGAACTTTGATATTTGGATTATTTTCTCTGACATATTATTTGGAACAGTGCTTGATAACTATTAGAAACGTTTAATAAAAGTCATCAACTTTGTGAAAGACTTATTTATATTTACTACGTCCTTATACATCTCATCTACAAGGAACATTTATTTGTGTGGAAATAATATTTAAGTATTATTTCTAACTTACGATCCGTGGCCGAGTGGTTAACGTCTCTGACTTGAAATCACTTGCCCCCCACCGCTGTAGGTTCGATCTCTCAGGGGCCTAGGAATCTTTATGTGAGGAAGCTATCCAGCTTTCTTGCGGAACGTCGGTGGTTTTACCCAGGTGCCCGCCCGTGCACGAAAATTGCCCGGAGGGGCACCTGGGGTCTTCCTCCACCAATGGAAGCTGGAAAGTCGCCATATGACCTTAGCTGTTGGTGCGACTATAAAATCCAATTCAATCAATCAATCAGTCAATCTAACTTACGATTTTTTTTCGTAATTTTGTAACACTGGTGGCAGCGGTGGGATTTCTAACTTACGATTTCAGGCTTTAACACATCTTTGAGGATAATGTGTTATTATTTGAATTTGTTTTCATAACAATGGCAGGAGAAGGTGAATTAGAATATTTACAGAAAACTCTGTTCCAACTTGTAAAAGAAAATGAGAACTTATTGCAGCACTTGAACATTCAAATAGGTAATTTGTCGTCACATTGAAGGACTATGTTTCAAAAATAGAGAAAACAATAAACGACATAATAAGTGAAAATTGCAAATTAAAGGCAGCTTTAACTGGAGATGAAAGTGAAGTGTTAAAATTCGAGTAAACACAGAAAATCATGGGACCAAAAAGAAACATGGACACAAATATGGACTTAGAAAATATTTCCAATGAATGTGAAATGAATGAATTAAGAAGTGATTGACAAATTTTAAAAGATGAACTTCAGAACTTGAGATTAGAAATCATCAAATTGCGGAATGAAAGGGCTGATCATGAAACAGATATTAGAAACGCAGAAAGTGAAAAACACAATTTAGAATAATTGTGCAAGATACAATGCAGGAATTTGCCCGTGAGAGGGAATTAATGGTTGCAAATTTTGAAATGGAGCAGTATGAGCGACAAGTGGCAGCATTAGAATTGAGAAATGAATTGCAAAATCTGAGAAGAAATATTGATGCCAATATGAACAATCCAAGAGTATTACAACCTGAAATAAGAAATGATCATGTTGGAGCGTTTGCTAACATAGGGACACATATTCAGTCACCCATTCAATCACCAGTACGTCATGCTCCACCTCCAGCTGGCATTCAGCAAGATCAACATGTACGTGACCATTATTCTGTGCCGCTTCCTCAACCTGTGTTGTACGATGGGAAATCGTCCTATGTCTCATTCATAACACAGTTTAAAACGCTGGCAGCGACATGCAGATGGGACAATAAGACGAAAGTGTTTCGACTTATTAACAGCCTAAGAGGCGAGGCAGCAGATTTCGTTTTTGGGCAAGTAAATCCAGAACTGCAGCAATCTTTCTATGCTCTTGAGCAAGTATTGGAGACAAGATTAAGGAGAGGCGTTCAACAGGAAGTTACCTTGCGGAGTTGGAAAATTTAAAACTCAATTTACGAGAAAAGCTGGTGGAGTATGTGTCGGGTATTAAATGGATTATAAGGAGAGGGTATCCTACAGCAGATGACATCACAACAAGTACCATGTTTTAATTAAACATGCTGATGTTTTTGCAAAATCACCTCAAGACCTTGGTAGGACTTCAGTTGTTAAACATAAAATTGATACTGGAACTAACAAACCAATAAAGCAACGTCCGAGACGTCCTACTCTTGCATTTGCTAAGGAGAAAGCGGAAATTATACATGATGAATTAAAATCTAGTGTAATACGTGAGAGCACATCTGCATACGCTGCTCCTCTTGTTTGTGTAAGGAAAAAGGATGGAACAACCAGACCGTGTGTGGACTATCGGCAACTGAATGCAGTCACTCAAAAGGATGCATATCCCCTCCGAACATTAACGACTGTCTGGACAGTTTAAGTGGTTCAGTGTATTTCTCATGCCTTGATATCTTGTCCGCTTATTATCAAATTGAAGTGGAACAAAATGACAAAGCTAAAAATAAATGTAAAAAGATCAGACAGGAAGAGTAGCATTCAAGGAGGACAGTCAACCACAAAACACAGAAACAAACACGCAAACAGACAAACAAGAAGGCAAAAGCAATAATAAATGCAAACGACATCACAAACACAAAAGGGTTGACAATAGGGCTACCGCCTTGGAACGGTCAGTGGCAAAGTAGGCCACTGGGGGTTTAAACCTGTTCTAGGGTGCACCAACCCTCACACTTACCCTACTTCATCCCATTAAAACAGGACAGTGTAAATAAAGAAATCCCCGCCATGATCTAATCTCTAACCAACAAGGCAGCATCAATAGGCAATATAAGTAAAACACAAATGTGCTCGTGTAAATATAATACAAAAAAAACAATAGCCTAGAAAGCCACAATGAAGGTACTCATTGACTTGGCAGAAGCCAGAGCAATAAGAGAATAAACCATTAAGGGCACGACAAGAAAGATCATAGACAAACATCAAACGCCACCGTCCCAATGGGCTTTAGGTAGGCGTCATCATAGGGTCCACAGCATGTCCGGTCATCGTACAATTAAAGAGGAAAGCATAGTGGCGAAGACTGCCTTTCTTTGCAGGCAGGGGTTATTTGAATACAATGTTATGCCATTCGGATTATGCAATGCTCCCTCAACATTTCAACGTTGTATGGAACTTGTTATGCATGGGTTACAGTGGGATATATTACTAATATACCTTGATGACCTGATCATATTTTCAGAAAACTTTGAAGAGCATTTAGAGAGGTTAGACACTGTTTTTCAAAGGCTACATGACTCTGGCTTGAAACTTAAGAGTAAAGTTAGTGCTATTAAAAACTGGTCTACACCAACGAATTTGACCGAAGTTTGTTTATTTCTGGGATTTTGTTCCTACTATCGGCGTCATATTCGTGGAATTTCGTCAAGAGCAAGTTCATTAAATAGGTTGTTAGAGGCCGGACAACCTTTTATCTGGGATGAGAAGTGTCAAATAAGCTTTGACGACTTGAAGTCAGCACTTACTGGAGAAGAAGTTATGGCTTTCCCATAGGATACAGGATTATTTGTTCTCGACTGCGATGCTTCAAATGTTGGCAATGGTGGAGTTTTATCTCAAATGCAATATTGCGAAAATACACAGGAAATTGTTGAAAGACCAAGAGTATATGCAAGTAAAACTCTGTCTAGAGCACAACGAGCTTGCTGCGTGACAAAAAGGGAGCGTTTAGCAGTTGTTACGTTTACTCAAATGTTCAGACAGTATTTGCTTGGCAGACAGTTTCTCATTAGAAGTGATCATAGTTCTTTACGGTGGATTATGTCATTTAAGAACCCTGAGAATCAAATGGCCAGGTGGCTTGTTGTTTTATCTCAGTTCGATTTCTAAGCACGTCAACGCAGATGCTTTATCGCGCATTCCATGTGAGCCAAGTGCGTGCTCCTGTTATGATGGCAAGACCGTGCTTGCTGAGTTACCGTGTAAGGGATGTAAAGACTGCACTAAAAAGCACAAGGAATGGTCAGTTTTGGAAGAAAGTTACGATGTTATTCCATTGATTGCAAAGAGAGTGCATCTGACTTCAGGTTCAACTAACCTGGTGGACAGTATAGTGATTTGTCTTGGTATCGTGATGATGTATATTTGCTTGGGATTTAGATATATCAAGCATGATATTTTGCGATTTTCTTCTGAGAAAAATTTATGTTTGATTCGTCGTTTACAAATCTCTGAAGAGGTCTTTCCACCCAAAGAAATGGATGGAGACAGTGTTGTGTTGGGAGCCGAGACACTAGAAAAGGATTTTGGCCTCCAAACCCACTCTGGTGGGTTATTCCCAAGTCTAACTCAAAGTGACAATTCTACCAATGGTGATAGTGTTGTGTATAAGTTTTCAAACTAAGTTGGTTCATATACCATTTCTGAGCTTCAAAAGATGCAAAATGATGACCCCGAGATAGGTACAATTCTGAGATGGAAGCTGGCTTCTGATGACCGACCTTAAAGAGAGTGTGTTGCTTTTGAAAGTCCTGCAACACGCAACTTATGACTTCAGTGGTCTCAGCTACTAGTTATCGATGGTCTCTTATTTAGAAAATGGACCACAAACAATAACACTTCACATTACAACCAGTTAGTTTTACCATCAGTACTACGGCCAAAGGTAATCAGTGCATTACACAATTTTATTACAGCTGCACATTTAGGTGTGAAAAAGACACTGGGAAAGCTTAGATTATTTTTTTGTTGGTATAAAATGAAATATTCTGTGACGCTTTGGATACGACAGTGTTCGTTTTGTGGAGCAAGAAAGAGACCTCATAGTAAGCCAAGAGCGTCATTGCAGGAATATATCGTTGGGTATCCTATGGACAGAGTTGGAACTGACATTATTGAACACTCTAACAACAAACATGTACTTGTTGTAATGGATTATTTCACAAAATATGTGGAGGCATATGCCATTCCTGACCAAAAGGCAGAAACAGTTGCAAATAAAATAGTATTTGAATTCTTTTCAAGATACGGATTACCATTAGATTTACATTCTGATCAAGGAAGAAATTATCAGTCGGATCTTTTTCAATACGTGTGTACTTTGCTAGAAGTTAACCAAACCAGGTGTACCCCATACAGGGCCTCGTCTAATGGAATGGTTGAACGCTTTAACCAATCACTGTTAAATATGATAACAACTTATATAAACAAAGAGCAAACTAATTGGGATGTATATCTACCTCTGATGACAGCAGCATACAGGTCAAGCATGCATGAGAGTACCCTGTATACACCTAACATGCTATTGTTTGGGAGAGAAGTCAGTTTGCCTGTTAATTTCCTGTGTGGATTACCAGCAAATAACCAGTCTCAATTAAAAACGCACACTGATTATGTTGTGAATTTGCAAGACAAGATGTCAAAACTATATAGTTTTGTTCGAGAAAAACGTGACTATGATGCTAGATTAGCATTCAGTCATTTGCAGTTTATTGTTTAGACACTACAAGAATAGTGGGAAAGAGTCCTAAATTAAAATCAGAAATATGGAAGGGATCATATGTTATTACAAGGAAAATCAGTGATATTTTATTTGAAATAAATGGTTATGGTAAAACAAGGTCTAAAATCATTCATCATGACCTAATAAAACCATTATTGTGCAATACTTCTCCACAATGGGTGCTCACATTACAGAATAAACAAGTGACTATCCCAACAGAACCACCTGTTAATGAGCCAGATAAACTGAACAAATGTGCGAAAATCTGTGTCAAAAAAGTCCTGCAGAGAGGGTATTGACCTCAGGCGTGGTACTAGGACAAAACAATCTGCAGAGAAGGCGTGGTACTAGGATACGGAGACAAACTCACAGGCTTGGAGTTGAGTGTTAGTTGTCAACTTGGCATAATATTACCTTGTTATACTAAAAAAATAGATATATCCAGATAAGCTCTATGCAAATGGGAATAGGGATGCTAATACCTAACTATATTTGGGAACAGTTTAGGACCTGAATTCAGAACTGTCCAGGGAGGATTAATATCTCTGGCTCAGCCTCCAGTATAAAAGCCTAGGACCCACAAGCTCTGGGCATTTAACGGATTATGCCTTCACCATATATGTGTCAACTTTGTGGACGATATTATCAAGTGAAACAATCTTTAAATCGTCACATTAAAAGCTGTCACTTTGAAACAGGAACTAAATGTTCTGAAAACATTTGTACATCTACAAAGATGGATATTGTAGAACAATCAATGTCATGACTGGACGACAGGTGAAACAAGCCGATCAATTGAAACAATCTGTTGCAAGCAGTGTGGGGCCAGCCAGGAAAATACCTGTAACAGGCAATTATGAGTTAATCTCGGACACAGAGGGAGAGGATGATTTCCCGGAACCAAAGGGGTCCAAAAGGAAAATTGAAAGCGCAGATACGCAAAATGAAGGAGCCATTTTGAAAAGAATAAACAACCTTGAAAATCGATTTACTACATCACAATCGGATATTATACAAAGAATTGACAAGCTTGAAGAAACAATCAGTAATTCAATAGCCTCTTCATCCTTGGACATTCAAAATTACGAAAAGCAACTAGCAGAAATACTAAAAAAAATAATATACGTTCAATTAAAACTGTTTTAATCTTCAGGAATCCAACCTTCAGAAAACCTACACGCAAAAAGTATTCAATCACCGGAGCTAATAAACTCATTAACAGAAATGAATCGAGTAATACTGCAACTTCTACAGCAAACCTAATTGGTAATAATTCCAGAATCTTTTATCTGGATAAAACTTGTTTTCCTCAAGTATGAAATTAGTTTCATGGATTAAGTGTCTCCTGGATTAATTGTTCCCTGCATTAATGTGTATTGTATTATTCCTTGCGTGGATATATTTCATTATTTTGGAATAATTTCAATTCTCCTGCATACATACATCTATATGAATATATGTATTCAGTGTGTTTTTAGCATTATAAAGGTAGCATTTCAATTGTGTTGTCGAATTATGAAATTAAGTATCTCTTCAACACATGCAGTTAAGATTTTGTGCTGTAATTATACATTTGGATTTATCAACATTTGGATTTATTATTAAACTAAATGAAGCACTCCGGTCTCATCGACCCACGAAGAAGCAAATGGCTGTGGTGTTCGATGTTTACCAAACACATATCACCAATTAACGAAATAGGTCCTCATGTTTGATCCAGTAAGAAGCAGACAGTAAAGATGTTTGATGTTTCCCAGACACCAACCACTTATGGCTGATGTAACCCAAATATGTTGGTCCTACCATTCAATGGCGAAAGAAGAGGATGGTAAGGGTGTTTGATGTTTCCCAGACACCACTATCGCTGATGTTACCCATAGATGTTGGTCCTATTTTCCAAGATGTTTGGTGGAAAAGATTTATTGCCTTTAAATTATGAACATTCCTTAATGGGAAAAGCAAACAACAACATGTTTACTGGTTAATTTTGTACAGCATAGCTAGTTTCTTATTAGACAAAATGTGTGTTTGTTTATATAGTAAACCAACTCAAAGCTAAATGATGACAGTTCACCGCCATATCCATGTGTGCCATGGACACAAATTAGAAACACATTCACCTTATCAGAGATATGGTGTGATCAAATTTCATCACCTGAATGGACTATATCAGACTTGTGCCAAATGGAATTTCATTCATTTACTATTCATTCATTTACTATGTTGATCATTCAAGAGTATGCTTGTGGGTAAATTAAGGAAACATTATCTCATGGACAATATAAATGAATTATAATTATTATGTATTCAACATTTAGAAGAGATCATGTACTTTGATTTATTTGAACCATATTTATCCATTTTAATAGTATTACTAGTGTTAGATTTTTATTTTGTATGAGAGATTTGAAGATGAATTGACTTCATTTGTAAAGGCTATTTTCAAAGGTTGTTTTGCTTGCTTCCAGGAGAAAGCAAAGTCCTAGTGGGGGAGAGTGTTAGATTTTAGATAATCTTATATTACCTCACATGTTTTAAATATAAATGTATATGGTTTAATTACATAGTTTAATTTGATCACATATATAAACACATACTTATCTGATTTCATTAATCCCTTGTAGAGGCCGTAAAGCATATATTTTAGTGAAGGTAGATAATTTGGTATTTTGAATGTCCTGCTAGATTAGCATTAAGTGATAATGGCTGTGCAGGCAGCAAGTTTGGTGTCATCTGGTGCGTTGGCTTGTTTACCTAAGCTGAATGATGCTGGGGCAGTGCGACCTACTTGCTGGCTGTCCATGCAGCAAGCTTATGTCATTTAAGTGTTAGGATGATGGGTGTGCGACCTACTTGCTGGCTAGTTGATGTCATTTGGTGTATTGGCTGATGCTGTGCGACCTTCTTGCTGGCTGTCCATGCAGCAAGCTCATGTCATTTAAGTGTTAGGATGATGGCTAGCTGATGTCATTTGGTGTATTGGCTGATGCTGTTCGATCAATTTGCAGTGATTTTCTTTGCTTTAAAATACATTTGGTCAATATGCCATATATGATAAAAAGGCGCCATGACGTCATCGTTCCAAGATGGCGGCCTCCATATATGTTTTCTTGCAACTTTTCAATAGGTCATATCTCCTTTATTTTCCATGGCATTTTGATAATTCTTTCAGCTTTTTTCAAGTTGTTCAGAGCCCTTTAAAATAAACCTTGTTTGAAAATAGTGCATCAACCCCTTTAAGTTAATTATAATGTGTGGTTAAAGTAATAATGTGTCTGCAGGGATTATAAATTTATTATAACCTACCGAAATCATAGAAAAGTGGTAATTATAATAATTCAGTTAAACATTTCGTAAAACATAATGATAATCGCAGGGTCCCCTGCGGCTTTCAAGAGTAATGAGATCGCTCGCATGCCAAATTGTCAGAACCAATCAGATTGCAGATCGTGGCACTTGATACATACTATTTAATACCGCAACAAACCAAGTACGCCTTTGGCGCAGCCATTTAGAGCGTCGTCTACTAGGCTTCGAGCCTTATATAAGGCAATGTTTTTTAATGTGTAATGTTAAAATATATCACAAACATATTATACGAAACTACCACGGAATAAATCTGATTGGTTCTGACAATTTGGCATTTGAGTATTCTGTATTGAGCTATAACACATCCCCATCATAAATTAAGTAACTATTTCTAATTTGTAATCATATGTAGGAGGTGTGTAATAAAAGGTTCATTACTAGAGTAGCGCCTCTTGTGAGATCCTTGATCTGTCGTTTACCTACTCGAGGCGATACAAACTTCCAGAACACGCTACTCTAATAATCCTATTGTACTTACTGTATATTTTCCAACATGTTCAATGTTTTCCTTTCGGAATATCTCGCCCTTGCTGCACATGCACGTGTGGTATATATATATAAGGTTTAGTCAATTCGTTTATGCAGGCATTGCGTGATGTCTCCACAAACATCGATGGAGTCGGGCCACATACTCTACCGTGTCATACCTCTATGTTAGATACAGAATATAAAACCATAAGAGCTATGTGTTCAATACTGAACAAGACAAATGTTGCCATGTGTCATTAATTTCCTTTCGTTTTAATTTACTAAATGTTATTTACACATAAGCCTTCACACAAGATAATTTATATGTGCCATGTGAAAATGACATGCTTTTCATATGAAAGTAATACAAATGTGGTATATAATATACAGTTGCAAAAGAAACTGGACACTTTGAAAATTTTACTTTACACCTTATCCTCTTTATAAAGCGACAGTTTCTTAATGATTGGACCTATTGAAAAACAAATGACAACATGATATTGGCAATGGAATGATAAACACTTTGGTACCAAACATGGCATATTCATTTTGGAATTTGTCAATTTAATTTTTAAAAAACTTTATACAATTAAATCTAAATAAAACTCAGTGTCAACTTTAGCACCTGAATATATGTTATAAATACTAAAGACAATTATGAACCGTTAAGAGTTAAATACAATTAATCATTTATTTATTCATGTATATAAACATTATGTATAACATATGTGTTAGTTTCATTTAATACATGTGTGGCTCACATGAGAAACATATGGACTTATAAATATCTAGATATGTTTTTGTGTTTCTATATAGTAGAATAGAGATAAAAATGGAAATAGGTTTAAACAGGCTACGCTACAACAATCTTTGAAAATTAGACATTTCTTTCTTTCTTTAAATTATGTCGTTCTATCATTTATTTTCTTACGGATGGCGGGAGGTGTACTTGTTCTACCCAGAAAAAGTGGGTGGTCTGCCCCTTCACCACACATTTGTTTTTATTTTTTGCCTTTCCTTTTTTCTTTCTTCTTTCTTTTTCTTTCTTTCTTTCTTTCTTTCTTTCTTTCTTTCTTTCTTTCTTTCTTTCTTTCTTTCTTTCTCTTTCTTTCTTCCTTTCTTTCTTTCTTTTTCTTTCTTTCTTTCATTTTTTCTTCCTCTTTCTATCATCCTTTCTTTCTTCGCCGCTATAACCGGTTAGTACGTTATAACGTTGTTGCGTGGGTGCGTGTAGGAAGGTGCGATATGCACGTCTGTATGGCCTGTACACAACATATAGTTCTACGCACGTCTGTATGGCCTGTACACAACATATAGTTCTACGCACGTCTGTATGGCCTGTACAAAACATATAGTTGCATACAACTAACAGCTAACATTGTTGATTTACTGAAAGCTCTGACAAAACTATGTCAGTGAACATAATACAGTATTTATATGCCAATAAAATGTATAAACGCTGAGAGAATTAATAAACATAAGTATTTGATGTCAATTGTTTGTTTAATATAACATACAATAAAACCTGAAACCACTAGAATATGCCAAATTGCTCGTTTTTTATAATAAATGTTATACCATTATAAGTATACTGTAAACAAAGAGTGTACTGTATACAAACACGATATTAATATGTCAAGGTATCAGTCCCAAAACAAAGGAGACGCCACAAACGCTGAAGCAGACGACTTATATCTGTATAAGTATTTCTTCATTCAGAGTATATAGTACAGGGAATAGCACCGTATACACTGTACAGGGGATAGCACGGTATACACTCTACAGAGGATAGCACAGGTATACACTGAACAGGGGATAGCACGGTATACACATTGCAGGGGATAGCACGGTATACACTGTACAGGGGGTAGCACGGTATACACTGTACATGGGATAGCACGGTATACACAGTACAGGAGATAGCAAGGTATACGCTGTACATGGGATAGCACGGTATACACTGTACAGGAATAGCACGGTATACACTGTATAGGAGATAGCAAGGTATACACTGTTCCTTCGATAGCACGGTATACACTGTACAGGGGATAGCACGTACACACTGTACAGAGAATAGCACGGTATACACTGTACAGGGGATAGCACGGTATACACTGTACAGGGATAGCACGGTATAAACACTGTACAGAGAATAGCACGGTATACACTGTACAGGGGATAGCACGGTATACACTGTACAGGGGATAGCACGGTATACACTGTACAGGGGATAGTACGGTATACACAGTACAGGGGATAGCACGGTATACAGACTGTACATGGGATAGCACGGTATACACTGTACAGGGGATGGCATGGTATACACTGTACATGGGATAATACGGTATACACTGTACAGGGATAGCACGGTATACACTGTACAGGGATAGCACGGTATACATTGTACAGGGATATAACACGGTATATACTGTGTAGGTGATAGCATGCTATACACTGTACAGGGGATAGCACGGTATACACTGTACAGGGGATAGCACGGTATACACTGAATCTGGAGTTCACGAGTTCGAGCAACATTTATTTTCGGGTTAGTACAGGGGATAGCACGGTATACACTGTACAGGGGTTAGCACGGTATACACTGTGAATGGGATAGCACGGTATACACTGTACATGGGATAGCACGGTATACACTGAATCTGGAGGTCACGAGTTCGAGCAACACTGGCGCCACTGAGTTTCTTCGGTGAGGCTTTAAACAATGCCCTTCCCAAAGCCTCGTCCGTCGGATGCGTGCGTAAACCGGGTGGCCCCATTTAACGGAGTCTTTCCCACAAGCACGTTAAAGAACCATATGAATATATACTCAGTTGCAAAAGAAACTGTACACTTTGAAAATTTTACTTTACACCCTATCCTCTTTATCAAGGGACAATCCCTTAATGATTCGACCTATTGAAAAACAAATGACAACATGATATTGGCATTGGCATGATAAAAACTTTGGTACCAAACATGGCATATTAATTAATTTACGAATTTGTCAATTTAATTCTAAAAAAACTTTATACGATTAAATCTAAACAACACTCAATGTCCACTTCCTTTTGCAACTGAGCATTTGTCGATAGTAGCATTATAGCACGGTCCCCGTTTGGCTGGCGTGGCGCAGTCGGTAGCGCGGCGGATTTGTAACCGGAGGCCCCGGGTTCAATCCTCCGTGGTGCCACTGAGTTCCGTCGGTGTGTTCTTGGGCAAGACACTTTCCCTTAGCCTCGTTCGTCGGATGGGGACGTAAACCGGGCGGTCGTGTGTATCGGTCTATCCTCCGAGCACGGTAAAGAACCATAGGAATCTATTCGATAATAAGAGTAGGGCAGGCTCCCGGATTCCCATGTATCCTTCCCCTCTCTCTGGGGCGGCTCTAAATAACCTATACTGTGTTGATGAGCCGTTAAACAACATTCAATTCATTCCTATGTATCCTTCCGCTGTTTCTGGGACGGACGCCCGAGTTAACGTGTTGATGAGCCGTTACACCACAATGCAATGTGATTATCATAATGATATATATATTACATCTAAGGTAGAAGCAATACAAAATCAGCGGCAGCTCGTTAGCAGAAACACCAGTAGCAGCAGCAACAGTTACCAATAGCAAAGCCAGTAAAATTAGCACCAGTATTTCGAGAGCTCAACGTGTGTAACTTTGAATGGAGTTTGAAATGGATTTTACAGCGCACCGGCACAAAAAGTTTATATGGCGCCAACAGGATTCAAGGTCCAGGACCGCCGTCCATTTACATCGAAGAGATCAATTCAAATTCTGTTTTAAACACTCTGTTTTTTGCAGAAGTCATGATCATTGTTTTCTGCCACCACTCAAGTAGCAGCTGGAACAAAACGGAACATGGGGAGGTTGGGCGGAGGAGGAGGCGGGTGTTGGTGGGGGAGGATTGTATGCCTCTACCTGGATCAGCAGTGGCCCTATATTTGATCGGGAACCGCATGGGTATTTTTATAAAACACTCGTCTTTATTTTTTCTTTGAAAGTGGGGTATACGAGCGGGGCGTCCGGCGCGCGCTTCAACTCTCTAAAATCCGAAAGGTAAAGGAAATTCATATGTATTATTATTTTTTGGTTGTCAACAGTTTTTTATAAAAAAAGTTACGTCCCACCCCCTCCCCCTTCACCCACTCCAGCCCCACCCCTGCCCAGTCCCCCGCCCCCGCCCCACATAAACGCACGCACGCACGCACGCCAGCACGCACACACGCACTGTACATGGGATACACGCACACACACACAACTGAGAAGTTGTGAACATTCGTGCTTTTTGTGGTTGTTGTTTCAATTGTTTTTTAAAAGTTACGCCTCTACCCCTACCCCCGCCCCCTAATCTCAAATATCCGCCACTGGCATATAGATATATAATAATAATAATTGATCATCTCTCCATATGTATAAACAACACTTACTATCAGATATGGCAGGAGCAAAAACTGGCCGGGAGAAAATGCTGCAACTGAATTCGAATTCCAAACGAAATTCCAAATTGCCTGCATTTTATAAGTGCTACATTTTATGTAGATAGTGTTGCCAAACTTCTGTAGTGTGATGTTATAAACAGAGTGAAGAAGACATATATCTATAGATATTCGTATACTGTTGATTTCGGTTTCGCAAGCTGAACGAGGTTAATTTCGGGATCTCCCGTGAGTACTGCGTCTAAGTGCTTTAACCTAATGGATTAAAGTTTTAATGGATTAATTTAACTGTGATTAAGAACTGAATTATTACTGAAACTACACCTTCTCATTTGGGACTCATTGCATGGACGATGGTGTCAAAAACGCACTATATATGGAATTTAAAGACGAGTTAAAGTTTAATTTGAATTGTGTTTAATAAAAAAATTGCATTTAATACGAAAAATATAGCATGCAATCAAACTGACATTATATATCGATATTGCTACACCATTTATATTTTATAACACTTGTGGTAAACTGATGAAACAATAAATGCCATGTTTTTGTAAACTGTGGCATAAAAGTGAGGTACACATTTGAATAGGTTATCTAACTCGGTGGAGTTTTAAAGTGTGATTTCTTATTGATAAAATATATTTATACTTTAATCTACAAGGATCTGTAATAACAAACGTGGTCATGGAAATAACACGTAGTAGATAGAAATGTATCGTTCTATTCGAATTCAATATACATTCAGTGTTTAATAGTGTAAGTTGTTTACGCGGAAATTCTTAGCTTTTCCAACTTACTGGTAGAAGTATGTCTATGGATAGTTGTGACGACAACGTACACAACAGGGGTTCATTTACTTAGATGTCTATGGAAAGTTGTGACATCATATATAACAAGGGTTTATTAACTTAGATGTCTATGGAAAGTTGTGACATCATACATAACAAGGGTTTATTAACTTAGATGTCTATGGAAAGTTGTGACATCATACATAACAAGGGTTTATTTACTTAGATGTCTATGGAAAGTTGTGATAACGTACATAACAAGGGTTTATTTACTTAGATGTCTATGGAAAGTTGTGAAAACGCACATAACAAGGGTTTATTTACTTAGATGTCTATTTAAAGTTGTGACACCGTACAAAACAAGGGTTTATTTACTTAGATGTCTATGGGAAGTTGTGACACCGTACAAAACAAGGGTTTATTTACTTAGATGTCTATGGGAAGTTGTGACAACGCACATAACAAGGGTTTATTTTACTTGTATGTCTATGGAAAGTTGTTATAACGTACACAACAAAGGCTAATTTACTTAGATGTCTATGGAAAGTTGTGACTCCGTACACAACAGTGGTATATTTACCGTGATGGGCCTCCAGGAACATGGTACAGCTATGATGCTGATGGGGGATACAGACATGCCAGAGGTATTGTACAATATTTTATGACCCGCATAGATCCCGTGGCATTGACACTTTATAGTGTTGCAAGGAAAATACCCACTTTAACATATATATTTCGTGCATTTGATGATGCAGGAGACGTGGTATATATCCCTTTCGATGTTTTTTCCCCCAAATACATATCATTTTGAATAATTTACATATATTTGATATGTGACATGTTCTGACGTCCTTTAATTGGAAAGACATAATTATATGTAAACTGAAATAAAATACATAACACAACATATAATGCAAGTTATATAAGCTTAAACGGATGTAAAATATCCCATTCCATTTCATTTCATTCCATTCAAGTGACTGTTGTATAAAACCAGTGGCAAGTTTCAAATACATTAAAGGGACACACGGCAATATTAATTGTTGAAATAACTCCCGCAGTCACTGAAATAACTCCCGCAGTCACTGAAATAACTCCCGCAGTCACGATAGCTGTTTTTACACAATTTGATTAAATATTAATCGTGTTTAATAAGTTCTGAAATAGTTAAAGCAAGTATAGTTGTCAAACAAATGATCATAAGGCATTATTAATTCAATAATGGATACACATTTCTATGTTCATCCCCCGATATTTATATTTGTATATATGCTGCTGAATACATAAATCTACATGTAATACATGTATTACGAATGTGTAAGTCTTTATGAGATGTGTAGCACATCCTAGAAAGACTACAAAATTCGCAATACATGTATCAGTGCAACGGAAATATGCACTCAAATCATTAAGCGCATGCAAATCTGACAATAAGATATGCACTGTTTAAAAAGATCACTTCAACATAGCAGTTGTAATTCGTCATTCGTGCAATGTTTAATTTTTATAAGAGAGATATAAAACCATATGAATTTCGTTTGAAATAGTTAAATATACTTATATTTACCCTCAGGCAACTTAGCACATGAGAACAGCAGCTGGCGAGACCGCAGAGTTATGTAGATCTATATCAGTATTTACTTTCTAATTCAGGTTTACAAGTATTTCAAACTGATACTGCGTGAATTAACATGTTTCGTAATTATAATCATAATTTACAAATGAATCCATCATGTGCCCGTATTCATAAAGCAACTTAAGTGTAAAATATTACTTAACTCAAAATCTTAAGATGTTCACATATTTTTTTAATATCCTTGTTAACGTCTAAGGGAGACTACAAACCGTCTATTTTAAGATAAATATTTAGTTGTAGGGTTTACTTATCCATAAACATATTAGCCCTATTGAGAAAACGCCTTAAATCGACGGAAAAATGTGTTTTAAAAAATGACAAAATTTGACAAGATATTGGTGAGAAAGAATACGGACCCTGCTGGTCTTACAGTCCGTGTGCACAGCCGGTTGGACGTTTAGACTATCATGTGAAAATAGCTTCGTCTTACAATGTGTGACCTTTGTTTAAACACGAATGTCTTACGTTTCATTTGGAAGCACACAGGCAACTGTAATTCCGGGTTTCTCATATTTCGCTCAACATTTTGCTATGCCCTGGGTAGTTTTATTTTTGGTCAACTTTTTAAAAAAAAAATATGTCTAAATATTTCCATCTCCCAAAAAATTAACGGGAAAAGTTTTGTTTTAGATTTCTCAAATTTAAGCAAACTATGTTGGAAGCTAAAAAAAAATAAAAACACAATGCATGAAATTCAACATTACCTTTTAGATTTGCTCAAATTATATACGAAACTCTTAACTTGTATTACCTGTATTTAAGCACAGAATGGCGTTTCAATACCACATTCGTCAAATACAACAATACCTAATTATATATATGTAATATTTGTCTGGTGGGGTCACTCCTAACTTGTTTTACCCTAAGTTTTAGCATATGATGGCGTCGCAATATCTCATTGTGACTTATGTTTGGGGCGCTTTTTTCAGCCAAAGGTTTTTCTACAGTAGCTTGAGAAATTTAATCAGTTATATATCATTATAACTGGCATTTTTAGTGGTAAATAAAACTACTTTACTTTTAAAAATCTTTTCAGAAATAAATATTTTACAGCCAAAATGATTTTTGATGGGGCTTTTCCTATGTAAATTCCTTGTTGGTGGGACAGCAGAAAATTAAGAAATTTCAAATAAATTCAGTAATCCTTCATATTTTGCTACAAAAGTTTCAGGGTGTCTTAATTTAAAACCATTTTTGGATAAAAGTTCTAAAAAATAATTTTTCATGCATTTTGACAATGCCCATCAAAAACAACTTTCGCACATGCAATTTTTATTTCTCAACCGATTTTGAAAAGTAAGGTATTTGTTTTATTTACTACTGAAAATGTCTGTTTCACTGAAATACAACTTATTTAGGTAGTAGATTAATTTTGTCTTAAAAGTCCAAAAAAACTTTGGCTGAAACAAGAGCCCCAAACAATAAATGTTTTTATTTCAAAATATTGATAACACAATATTAAGAATTTATACCGGCAAGTTTCATTGTGATGCCAAAGAAGATCGACTATAGCGATGCATTTTAAAATATATTTTACCTTTCAAAACATTTGGAGAATATTTATGACTCTGGAATAATTAATAAACCGTTGTTCCCCCACCCCTTCCATAATTATTAATAACGTTTAACTACAGTGCAATTTTTGATGTATTTTGTTAAAAATACGAGTCATATTCATTGTTCAACCTTGAAGCAAGAGTTGTAACAGTCAAACATCTGCTTCTGGTGCATACATCCGTCTTAAATCATGAAATAATGATATGCAAGCATGGATTTTCGCGTTTGCAAATTCAAGCATTTGTCCTAACTTGGTGGCGGATTGTTACATATTTGCTTCCGGGGTCGTAAGCCCTCGAAAGTAGTGCTTTCATAAAATAATCCCAACGTGGAATATAGCATAAACAAGCGATTCAAGGGGTGGATGATCTTTTTTTTTGGCATGGAAATGGAGAAACACATTTTCTAATGAAAACTCGTAAAATTGATTCATCCACTTTTCTTGTGAAATGTATCCTTTTCCCAAAGGTCATACCTATGCCATCACAAACATATACTTTTCTGACAGGATTTTATTTGAAAAAATAAAATAAAAAAACAAAACAATCAACACCAGTTTTTATGTTAAGTATTAAATTGGCTCTATGTGTGCTTATTGGCTTCACAGTTAGTTTTTCATCCGGTGAAAGCTAAATGTTAAATGAGCATTTTCCCTATTTGTTCAATGAGCCAAAATAATAGCGGTGCGACCCCACTTCATATATACCGAAAAGGGTGTCCCTTGGAAGCAACAAACACAATTAAAAGAGAGAAAGCATTAGACGCGGTTTTATTGATTCTGTTCACGATAGGTAATACAAAGTGCGATACCTCTCACGCCCACTAGCACCGGCTTAAGCGGTATTCTACTTTAAAGCCACACAGATTGGGCTTGATGATCCCATACCTCGTGATATGCCCTTTAACCGTTTTCACTGGATGATGGGCAGAGCTTAACTTAATAGAATATTACGCATGAGGGGTGTGTCGAAAATGTTGCCGATCGTAACGGCTGTTACATTTTACTCCATTAAAATCCCCGTATAATAAACTATTTTTTCGAAATAAATGGTAAATCTGGCGTAAATCAACGCCATTTTAAAGGTAAATATTTATGTAAATATAAGGACGAAATGCCTTTAATAACACTACTGATTTGTATCGGGGCGACTTTTACAGCCGCCACACAACTGTGTGCATGCATGCTGAAATCGTCTGACACCATGTTTTGCACGAATTTCAGTCTGAACGACTTTTACAGAGACGGAATTGTTCAGTTATGCCAACAGCAATGACGACATAGATTCAGACGATTGATTGAGAATATCCGTATGCATCTTTTGAACCACTTTACCTTGACATATATAGTAAAATGTTCTAAAACAGGCGAGTTTACGTATATCTAAAATAGACCTATACCAAACTATTCTTCTTCATGTCAATGGATAGTATAGTAGAGTCAAGAAATTCACGTTTAGCTCGTAACCTTGGAGCAAAATCGCATTAAGTCTTTCCGCATATTTTTGTTTGTTTTAATGCTCATCGAAATGTTTCGGGGGAGCATACATTCGCCGCTCTTTCACAGGCTACGTTGTGAGTTTTTTTCCGATTGCACATTGTGGTGTGTTTCCCAGTCAGATTGCACATTATGGTGTGTTTCCCAGTCAGATTGCACATTGTGGTGTTCCCAGTCAGATTGCACATTGTGGTGTGTTTCCCAGTCAGATTGCACATTGTGGTGTTCCCAGTCAGATTGCACATTGTGGTGTTCCCAGTCAGATTGCACATTGTGGTGAGATTGCACATTGTGGTGTTCCCAGTCAGATTGCACATTGTGGTGTTCCCAGTCAGATTGCACATTGTGGTGTGGTTCCCAGTCAGATTGCACATTGTGGTGTGTTTCCCAGTCAGATTGCACATTGTGGTGTTCCCAGTCAGATTGCACATTGTGGTGTTCCCATTGTGGTGTTCCCAGTCAGATTGCACATTGTGGTGTTCCCAGTCAGATTGCACATTGTGGTGTGTTTCCCAGTCAGATAGCATAATGTGGTGTTCCCAGTCAGATTGCACATTGTGGTGAGATTGCACATTGTGGTGTTCCCAGTCAGATTGCACATTGTGGTGTTCCCAGTCAGATTGCACATTGTGGTGTGGTTCCCAGTCAGATTGCACATTGTGGTGTGTTTCCCAGTCAGATTGCACATTGTGGTGTTCCCAGTCAGATTGCACATTGTGGTGTTCCCATTGTGGTGTTCCCAGTCAGATTGCACATTGTGGTGTTCCCAGTCAGATTGCACATTGTGGTGTGTTTCCCAGTCAGATAGCATAATGTGGTGTTCCCAGTCAGATTGCACATTGTGGTGTTCCCAGTCAGATTGCACATTGTGGTGTTCCCAGTCAGATTGCACATTGTGGTGTTCCCAGTCAGATTGCACATTGTGGTTTGTTTTGGTTTTGTGGGGTTAACCCCATTAAACATCACTATTCTGCTTGTTCAAAATGACACTATGACGTGGTTCTAGGAATGTCAAAAACATTTATGTTCTAGGGTTATACGAATAAACCCCCATAACATCCAAACATCAACCCTATTAGCGCTGTCCGTACGCATGTCGGACTAACCTCACTATGAACAAGAAAAGTATAACGCTTGCGTTATATGTAGGCGATTTTTAATAATGGGTTAGTTTGGGGAGGCTTTGTTCAAGTCACATACCTGTAGTCGTCGATATGGAGATGACAGGAAGGTAAAGTGAAGAATTAAAAGATACTGTATGAATACAGATACGTTTTTATTTGGTCTTAGGTAAACATTATTATACATGTTAAAGGGAACATATTCAAGTATTTTCAATTAAACGATTTACACCTGAGCTATTACAAAGGGAATTTCAGTGACCGTGCTACAATATAATATAAAAATCATATTTACTTAAATTTTACAAGTGATTATCATATGGGCCCTATTTATGTTCATGTTTTAGTTGTATTCAGGCTCAATTGCCGTTAAGGCAATCAACTTTGCATTTTAAATGAATTACAAGTCTTATAGAAAATATTTAATTTCTTTACTTATAGAAAATATTTAATTTCTTTACTTCTTTACTTCATTATAATACTCAAATATAAATGGGTGACGAAACGTCTAGGGTAAAAATTAAAATAGACGCCGAAATGGTTTGATGCCGAAACGTCCAGGTACCGATTCGTCTAGGTATCGAAATGGATTGGCGCCGAAACGTCCTGAATCGATCTTGATCACATAGACGCAAAAACTTGAGAATTGTCTGCATTTATTAATAAGCATTTTTCATGTACTGATCATTGGAACCCTGCTTTAGTTAGACTGGTATACTATATACACAATAGTTTTCGTCTACAAAATGTCGTCTGTACGTCCGTCCCGCTTTTCTTGTTCGGAGCATAACTTCAAAACTACCTACCAAAGAGCTATAATCACGTAGCTTTGATATATAGGTAGTGTATTAGGAACATCTCGATCGGCACTTTCCGACCTGCATAAACAACCGCCAACTTAACCTTAAATACCACACATTCATACATAAAACTCACCAAAGAGAAAATGATATATCACGCTGATCTATTCATTGTTTGTTTTCCGCCATGTTTTCAATGTGTTCCTTTCGTCTGAAATGTACCCCGCCGTACTCACACCACCGAGGGTGCTTTTTTGTCGGTTGTTTATGTAAACATGACGTGAACTCGACGGAAAGCGCTGATGAACCCTACCTATATTTCAAAGCTACGGAATCAAATATCTATGGTAGGTACACACAAATACAGCTTTCATTCTCATAGCTAGCCTTGTTTATGCCTTTTCATTTCTATCCAGTTCTCAAATTGAAATTGTTTTCAAATTAATGGTAAACAATCTTATTCGCTGCCGGAACGGCAACGACTCTTATATTATTTTAGTAATTGCACATGGTAAGGTAGTAATGAATTGTTTCTTTGAGTTTTTTCTCTTTGATAACGCAATCATGGTAGCAATGAACAGTTTATCTTTGTTGTAATGCACGCTAACGCAAACGCATCTCATACATGTGAGTAATTCTATTCCTGTGCTGATGTGTACTTTAGCACGTCGTGCTACAAAGGTGAATATGTAATCAATTTGTAAGGCATGTCAAGGATTCGCGTAGCACAAATTGGGAAGAAAGTGTCTGGTAAAACAAACGGTCTTGGCGTGTTTACGTCTCCGTGACAACTCTTTTTTGAATATTGTTTTAACACCCGTGACTTGATCTGTTATTATGTTAAACTTTGTTCCCAGTTCCTACCCAGATATAATGCTATTTTCTCTCGGCAGCTATTTTACGCTTGCGTAAAACCTTGCTTGTTGTATTACTGTTATTAAGCCATGTTAGCACACCTGCTTCTTCCATCCTCACATACTCGCACTGGTATTCATTATTGCTCTGTTTTCCAACACAAATTTAAGAGAACGGGAGGATGTCATATCGTATGTTGCACAAAGTAGGATATTTTTTATCACTTAAAGGGATAAATGGCAATCTTGATTTTTTTAAAAACTCGCGGCGTCCTATTAGTTTTTCATATAACTTGCTTTTTTCAATCATTAATAGTCGCGTTGTAAACCTTCGCCTCTCACCGCTGCGGGTTCGAATCCCACTGGGAGCTCGACTTGTAAGTGAGGAAGTGTCGATTCTTACGGATGGCGGGAGGTGTACAGTACTGGTTCTTCCCAGGGAAAGTGGGTGGTCTGCCTCCACCACAAAAAATCGGCCGTCATATATAACCTTACATGTCTTGAAAATGACGTAATACACCATACGAAACAGAACAAAACAAATCAATCAATAATATTAATTATAGGAACCGCGTAAAGCGAATTGTTTTTACATATTACTAACTGGTGATTATATGGCACCAATAATATATATATATGTAAAACTATAGAATAAGAAGTAAAAATTAAAACATTTTTTATTTAATTATATGGAAGCCGGTTTAAGGTCAAAATGATACTGGATAATAAATCGATACGCTAAGTTTAATGCTTGATAAAATCTTCAAGACTGCCAAGTGTCCCTTTAACAAATAGAAGGACGCAGAATTACAGCGAGAATAAGAATAGCAGCACAGTTGTTGAACTCCATATAAAATTCTTGTCATTACGAGAAAACCTGTCAGGTTGACTTTGACCTATATTTTACCTTATATTTCTTATATTTACTCGTTTTAAAATGTCTAACTGTAATACGTGTTAAGGTATAAAAGAAAACGGAGAACTTAACGCATTGGGCGACGTGCGCAACAAACACAACTTTATTTTAATTTATTTTTATTTTATGAAAATCGTTCGGACAATGATTCGAAGCTGGATAAAACAACTCGTCTGAAATTAATTTACAGAACTCGTTTCATAAATTTAGTATTAAAAATAGGTACTCGTTTAGGATCCGCTAAGCATAATAACATTGAATCGAACATATGTCGGTAAAAAACCATGACATTCCTAGTCAGTATGGTCCCATTGCATTGCATGCAGTAACAGTTAAGTTTACTGGCGTCATAAACCGTTTCTGGCACATATGCTACTAGATTACATTAAATATTATGATCGTTTCTGGCACATATGCTACTAGATTACATTAAATATTATGATGAATAAATCTAAACATTTATCAACATCTGTATGAAATAAATCTGATGAACACAAACTACTTTCGCTTGACGATGATTGCATATTAGGTGTATGTTTTGTAGCATGCAGCATCTCAAAATGTTCGATATTAATAAACATTTATTATCCACTGACGTAAATAAGTTATAAAAAATAAAGTTTGCAAATAGTAAGATAACATAGAACTCCTGTTGCTCGAGAACTGCTAGTTAAAAATAGGTTCAGAAATACGTATTTTACAGGCAAATTATTTTGTGATGAAGTGTCCTTGTTGCTGGGACAGTGAAAATTAGGAAATCTTAAAAAAATCTTAATTGGCTTTAATAGTACGCAATCAACTGTTCATGGTATTTTAGCCAACTATTAAAATTAGCTGTGCAAAGAAATTTTGCGAATTCAACATTTTAACTAAACAATCTAAGTAAAAAGGAGGGTAATTTTAGGTAAAATACATGACGGAGTTATGATCTTGTTTTCTAGCATTGTGTACTAATAATGAACAAATGCGCCAAGTTTCAAAGCTTTCCAGCAATCCGTTTTTGAGAAATGAGAAAAACAACAACACATTTTAACCAAAACGTCAAAAGGCGTAGACGGACAGCCGGAATCGCAATGCAATCCGGCTAATAATTCAAGTAAAATACATGTCAGAGTTATGGTTCTTGTCATATAGCATTTTTTATTGATAATGAACATGTGTGCCAAGTTCCAAAGCTTTCCGACATTTTGTTTTTGACAAATGAGGAAAAACACTAACTTTAACAAAAAACTTTAACCGAAACGTCAAATCACGTAGACAGACAGACGGACGGAGGGGCGGGTGGGAGGGTGGGCGGGCGGACGGACGGATGACGGACGGACGGACGGACACGGACGGAAGGACGACAGACAGACAGACGGAAATCGCCTGACTATAAGCCTGGATTTGCTACGCAGTCCGGCTAAAATATAAATAAATAAAAAAATGAAAAGAAAAAAGGCAGAAACACGTGCTTGAAGTAAAGATTGTGTTTAGCACGTCTAATACAGGGGAAAGAACGTGTGTGTGTGTGTGTGTGTGTGTGTGTGTGTGTGTGTATGTGTTTGCGTGCGTACGTGCGTGCGTGCGTGTATGTGTGTGTATGTGTGTGTGTGTGATTGATTTCAATTCTGGATTCAGCCATTAAAATAATACTGTTTTTAATAAATGCGGAAATTTGCCTAGTAAAAGCTCCACTGCTAAATAGTATGAAAACGAAAATGTTATATAAGATTGTGAGTTCGTAACAATGCTTCAACATACATTTGTATTTATATGTAGGTGGTCTCAGCGGAATGTTAATAGCCCGACTGCATGCGAGTATGATTCCAGGTTTGGTTTTATGCTAAATAAAGTATTGAATATTGAAATATAATGAAATATAAACTGATGGACAGCAGCATTTAGAAAGAATGGACATTCGACCTTCACGAATCTCTTCGGAAAATGGTCTCCCTGGATTTGCATCGGTCTGAATCTCCACTTTCTACAAGGGGTATTGGAAATTCGTCGTGGGATATTGGAAATTCGTCGTGAATCGCCATTCTCCAAATAACGCATATTAGACCTTCGTGATTCATAAACATCCAATGCCTGATAGTTTCCTGACTAATGTTTACGTAGACATACTATGATTCCTTAAGTCATATTTCTTCATTCATGTTCACACACCAGTTGCATTGAGTTGAGAACAGAAATTTGACTTTCGTAGACAAGGGCTATCACAACCTGACATTTACGTTGACGTGAACGGTGATGTTCATACTTTGTAAGGTCCTTGATCATGACCAATTTCAGACTATTTTTATTAAATTATTCTGTGAAAAGAGGTTATACCTTATCGTTTTGCAACGCACTGCATGTTTAGTAGTTAAACCATTTACAGTTTGCCGCGTTGCTTTTCTCTCTTACTGTGGGATGACCCGCCAGAGGACGCCTATCTAACTCCTTGACAGTGTTTAATCTTGTCATTGTGTGCGCTTAACGGTTTATTCTCCTGTTTCTCTTGCTTCTGCCAATTCATTGAGTACTTGCTTTGTGGCTTTGCAGTCTTGTCTTGTCGTGCCTTCAATGGTTTATTCTCTTGTTGCTCTGGCATCTGCCAATTCATTGAGTACTTGCTTTGTGGCTTTGCAGTCTTGTCTTGTCGTGCCCTCAATGGTTTATTCTCTTGTTTCTCTGGCTCCTGCCAATTCATTGAGTACTTGCTTTGTGGCTTTGCAGTCTTGTCTTGTCGTGCCCTCAATGGTTTATTCTCTTGTTGCTCTGGCTTCTGCCAATTCATTGAGTACTTGCTTTGTGGATTTGCAGTCTTGTCTTGTCGTGCCCTCAATGGTTTATTCTCTTGTTGCTCTGGCGTCTGCCAATTCATTGAGTACTTGCTTTGTGGCTTTGCAGTCTTGTCTTGTCGTGCCCTCAATGGTTTATTCTCTTGTTGCTCTGTCTTCTGCCAATTCATTGAGTATTTGCTTTGTGGCTTTGCAGTCTTGTCTTGTCGTGCCCTCAATGGTTTATTCTCTTGTTGCTCTGACTTCTGCCAAGTCATCTAGTTCCTTCTTTGTGGCTTTCTATGCTATTTTTTTTTTTGGTATTTATATATACACGAGCATCCTTGTGTTATACTTATATTGCCTATTAATGCTGCCTTGTTGGTTAGAGAATAGTTCATGGTGGAGATTTCTTTATTTACACTTTTTGGGATGACAGTAGGGTAAGTGTGAAAAAGTAGCTATCCCGACAACAACAGCCGCATTTTATAACATATGAACACCATTTGTAACAACGCTAAAGAAAAAAATTCCTCTAACGGTAACAACCGCCGCTAAAGGTAACAATTCCAACGCTTAAGGTAACAACCTCCGCTAAAGTTAAACACTTTTCATATCGACGCTAAAGGTAACAACGTTTTTCAACATTACAGTTTCAATGAAACTTGAGTAAACATGTTCTTGTTAGTTACTGAGGCATTTGATACGCTTCTAACGGATTCGACCCGACTCGGCGTTGTGAGAGAGTGTGGTGGTCTCCCACTCGGACACGTGGATTTCTACCGCTTTTCTAAAGGTTCGAATTACACTGGGAGCCCGACTTGTCAAACGTCGATTCTTATGGATGGTGGGAGATATACACAACTGGTTCCACGCAGCTCAAATCGACTGTCATAAATTATATGGCCTAACATGTGCTAAAATGACGTAAAATACTATTCAGACAAAACAAACATTCTCTTACCTCAAGATCATGCCAAATTAAGACTATCATCTGCGCCATTATTAGTGATTTGTATAAGCTGTTTAGCTTGTTTATCGATGTAAATAAAACACGTATACGCAGTTTATGACTGTTTAACTTGTGATCTCTGATTATAATTAAGGGTACGTTTTTTGTTTGTTTTGTTTTAAGGTAATATACAAGAAAAAACCGATGCAAAGCATCAGGGCTGCGCAGAATCTTTTCAAAAGGAGGAAAGAAACATGTGTATTTATTTGCAATTTTTTTTTTATTTAACAAAAATGTAGAAATATTTTAAAAAAGTATAAAAAGTTATATGGCAACAGTAAGCAATAGTAACTTGAGAACAAAGGCACATACTTAAGATATCAAAACATATTTAAGTGTTTGCATTAATTGTTGATGATATATATTTCTAGAATGTTATGAAGATTTTTAGAATGTTGAGGTAGTTTGAATTCAGTAAAAACATCACGTGGTATCTGTTTATGTTGAACATGCCACTGTTCAGTGGAAAAAGTTGGATTTAAGTTGATAACTAAATGAAGGATTTAAGGAAATATAACTTCGATCAATCGCTAATAGTGTGCAGTATGGTATAACACCAACAACGGTCCTTGCCAGTGCGTATCACGCCTAAAAGCGTTGTCGTTGGAGATCACCGGTAGGCCTACATGTGCACTCTGACGTCGACGTGGGGCTCAATCTCGGGCAATGATCAGGGGCGAACAGATTTAGTTATTCATCCTAAAAAATCTTTCATGAAGGATGTGCCGTGGTGTATGGTGGCGTGTTTCAATAATTATATATGTATAATTTCCAATTTCAGTACAACAAGATCTTACGGCCAGTCGTTTACTCCCAACAGTCTATTACCCACAACATTTTTAATCATGTGCTCCTCCATATGTCACGTGCTCCTCCATCTTGCAGCATCAAAAAACCAATAACAAATATAGGCAGCGCGCTATGAGTGTCACGTTTGCTCGAGTAACGAGTAACAATGGTGGTTGTGAGTTACAACTGGCTCGTGAGTTACAAGCCAGTTGTAACTTAGGAAATGCGAGTTGCGAGAAAAACACGCGAGTTGAGAGTTACAGAAAGTGAATTGCGAGTTTCAAGCCAGTTGTTACTTTGAAAGCGCGAGTTGCGAGTATCAAAATGCGAGTCCCGAATTACAAAAATAATATATTTGGCGGCGCTCCTTGAGCGCGCATCCTATATTTGTATTTGGTTTTTGATGCTGCATATGGAGGAGCACATGACATATGGAGGAGCACGATATTAAAAATGTTGGGGGTAAACGACTGGCCATAAGAACATTGCTGTATTGAAACTGGCGCTATGTAATAGGTCCATATATTGGGTAACTATTACAGCTACAACTTTGAAACTTTGTACAGTTGTTCTACATCATAACATGACCCAGCATATCGAGTTTCTTAACTCTATGCTGCTTTCTGCAAAAGTTATGCCCCTTTTTGAATTTAGTATATTGGTTAAGTTTTCCGTTGAGGTCCACTTTTTAACCAGTATGTTTTTGAAAAGAAAATACGACTTATTGTCATCCCTTGATCGGCGTCTGCGTATTTGGTTAAGTTTTATGTTAAGGTGCAGTTCTTTCAGTATCTATAACAGATACAGCTTTCTTACTTAGCTTGAGCATGCTATTTCCTGACGCAGGTCATGCAATACTGGTTTCCACCCAGGAAAACCTCATGATCAGCATGCTATTTCCTGACGCAGGCCATGCAATACTGGTTTCCACCCAGGAAAACCTCATGATCAGCCCTACGTGGCACACACCTATGACAAAAATCAGTGTCAAACATTCAACAAAAAAACACTGTATGATATCTAACCACTACAAACCTCTTCTTCCGAATACATGTCCACCTTTCAAAGTACACATTTCACTGATCGTATCAGCTTCTTTTTTATTTTATTTTTTTTACTTAATTCAAACTACCTCAACATTCTAAAAATCTTCATAACATTCTAGAAATATATATCATCAGCAATTAATGCAAACACTTAAATATGTTTTGATATCTTAAGTGTGTGCCTTTGTTCTCAAGTTACCATTGCTTACTGTTGCCATATAACGTTTATACTTTTTAAAATATTTCTACATTTTTGTTGTTAAATTTGCAAATAAATACACATTTTTGTTTCCTCCTTTTGAAAACATTCTGCGCCGCCCTGATGCTTTGCATCAGTTTCTTCTTGTACAATTAACTAAAATCAATAAAATTATTTTTTATGAAACTATTTAGAATGGAATACACGACTCTGTGTATTTGTGTTAAGTCATCAATTTTAATTCGTATAAGGTTAATGTTTCTATCAGTTGTACATTTTATTAAATAAACGTTTATATAGTAAGATCACAAAAAAAGAACTTACTATTACATTAAAGCATCAAATGAATTAACATTAATTATAATTAAGCACCAACACTATCTGAGTCCTTGAGTTTTGCTGAGCAAACTATTTCATTAACAGAAATTATATCGATATAATAGTATAATGACACCCATTATTCTTCCAGATCGCCACCAGTCCCTTTACGCTTCCAGATCGCCCCAAGCCCCTTTAAGCTTCCAGATACAATTGAATTTAGGTAGACTAGATCTAGAAAGTAAAGATAAATTAATATCTATTTTTATTTAAATGTATTTATTGAGCCTGCAATCATTCATTTCCCTTCATTTTCCTGAAAGAACACAAAGAACACAAATTCAAGTATGGTGAAAGAAGTTTGCAATAAGCAATCATTTCATGTGTGCACTGACCATTAAACAAACTGTGAGGACTTTTGACACTACAGAAGCTCATTGATAAGCAATTAAGTGATACCATTGATACACTGTTCTGGGTGTTGTTCCTGAATCTCCTCAAACAACAACACCAGTGGACTGTTGGCAGTTGTATCAATTAATTTAGAGCTGATATAAATCATATACTTTGTATGTTACACGTGATTTAATTATGTATTTTGTAATTGTTGTATATATATTATGATGATGTACTTAACGTACAAGTCAATAAAAGTATGTTCTGTTCTGTTCTGTTCTGTATCAATTAACAACATTTAAACACGAGAGGGTCGGGCCCAGTACCGAACGGGTTTTTCGAAAGGAACTCCGTATTAGGAGGGTTAGTACTAGAGGTTTTCTCATTTAAAAATGATATATGAATTTGTATTCCTAATTTCAATTTATATTCAACGATACTGTCTGCAGATTTGAATTTTAATGTGATCTATTTCTCGTCTTTTTTTGTTTGTAAGCCGGTCTTTAAAGGGACACTATCCGTAACTAAGCAGATATTGAGCATAACCAAATAACCGTCTGACTTATAGTCAGTGAAATGTATACATGAAAACATGAGCATTGACCCTAAAAAGTCTGTAATAATACATTTGTGAGTTTGAAAAAAAGAAGCTTTTGATTATTATTTGTAAATAAAGTGGGACCCACCATATTTACCTTTTCTGCGATCACGTGACTTCCATTAGTGCATTAGGTTTTGACCCTAGTATGTATTGCGAAATATGTATAGCCCGGTTAGCTCAGGTAGGAGCGATGTCCTGCTTTACGCTCACGCACACTATTATTACCGCGAGTGTAGTTTTAGTTTGGGCTTGGAGTTCAAACGCCCGAACCGGTTATTCTTTATTTTGTACCGCGATTAAATTCCGTCAAACAATCTTGCTTTTAATTAGTAAATATTGAAAAATGTTTAGTGTGTAATGTTTGCGAACATAATTAGTGTGTGTTTAATAAGCTTAAAGTTACGGATATTGTCCCTTTAATGAACTGACAACTGCTATTCAGTTTTATTCAAAGTTGAAAAATGAGTCGTCAATAGATGAGCGTCTTTAATACTTTGAATTATTTACGGTATATAAAGATGTGTGCAGTTTATATTTATCAATTTTCACACACGTAGTATAATATGCAATCGTCTGCAATAATCTGACCGTTACTGTTGAATGAAGCGTGGTTAATTTTAATCTTTTCTACCATGCATTATGTCAGTCTATTAAAACTGCGCACTTTATTCTTGAATTTTGAAGTAAACATGAAATGTCCTGATATAGCCTGATTTTAGAAAGTACAAAAGAAAGAAAGTGCGCACAAGGAAGGAGAAGCTTGTCAAATGTATAAGTTTTCAGAAATTAAATTCCTTCACTGTATTAACAATTATTATTATTATATATCAAAAAATATAAGCGTTTTTTATTGGTCTAGAAGCAGTCACGTGTGATTAAATAGTTTTGACCATTCTGAACCGTACCGTGCAATAGTACTTGATGAAGAATATATCGTCTGCACAACTGAAACAGATGTACTATTTCTAATTTCATAAAAATCAGCTGAAATCAATACTGCATTCCTTATAGTTTATGATATATAATAAAAACTATTTAATTCCTTAGAAGTCAATGGCTTAAAACTATTTATCATCGGGAGTGACTACTGACCATTGAAGGGTCTATGCATTAACATGTACAAGGGAAGAACTATAAACCATAAAACTACACACACACATACACAAATAAACTCAAATTTTGTATCTGTCCATGTTTTTATTATGCTTTCATCAACAGCAGCAAATTTATAACGGGTATATTTTCTGAACCCGTGAATAATCTTTTACTTTTAATCAGCACATATACATTATTATATGACCTAAACACCTGGGTAGAGTTTTGATAGTGTAATTTAGCTTCTTTAAATTTGTGGAAATAAATAAAGCGAATGCGTTCCATCGCGCAGAGCGAAGTATATGGAGAAAAAGATAAATCGCGCAGAACGAAGTATATGAAGAAAAAGATAAATCGCGCAGAGTGAAGTATATGAAGAAAATAATAAATCGCGCAGAGTGAAGTATACCGCGCAGAGTGAAGTATACCGCGCAGAGTGAAGTATATGAAGAAAATGATAAATCGCGCAGAGTGAAGTATACCGCGCAGAGTGAATTATATGAAGGAAATGATAAATTTACGCAGCACACCTAATTGAGAATGGATTACCCGACAACATTTCAACAGATTTTTTTTTTTCAATTTCAATTTCCTTTTTTTATATTTAATTTACGAAATAAAACAGACACAGTCGAGATTTCAGACAGCCGAAATGCATTATTGGTTGTGATACCGATTTGCCTGCTGTAGTGGTGATGCTGGTAATCTTGCCGTAACGATGCAAACAATGGTGGTGGTGCTTACGTGCTCGGAATGATGATGCAAACTGGTTGTAATACTGATTCTTTCATCAGTTTTTGCGCACAATATGACCTATTTAAGTGTGTCGACGTGCCTATTTATTCATTCCACGCCCCATCCCCTCCAATACCCACACCCCATCACCAATAAAATTGTAATAATAATAATAATAATAATAATAATAATACGCCCGCTCAAAACGGTGCGGAAAAAATATAACGCATTCCATATCGATATGAATCCTTGACATGCTTTCCTTATGTCAGTTATTGCATCTGGCATCTTTCCTTGTGTCAGTTATTGCATTTGGCATCTGCCGCTGAGCATTGGCTGTGCTTCGTATATATATCTTCTAAAACTATCGTGCTTAGTGGCTATAAATCTAACGTGCGCTGAAACTTCGTAATGCTAAAGGGATTGGAGGCGGTCTAGAAGACGTGCGGGTGACAATCCAAATACGAATAACTCCATCATAATGCGTTTCAGTTCCATGTGCAATAAACTATAACCCATGGTCCGTCTGTCTTAATCATTGTTTATGAAATGGTTTGGGAAACAAGACACTTTCGATCATCTCTGAAATCGACCGAATAAATGAATAATAGCAACGGTATATACATATGACACAAACTAAGTCTGAAGACGGACGTCTGAACTGTATTCGGAAATACAGGCGCGTAGCTATTAGCTCTATCATTACCACGCATTGGTAACCAGAAGAAAATAATAAAGCCGAACTACTAAACAGAAGCTAACCTGTCAAATAACGACAACATTATACTACAGAGTCGTTTATCAAAACTCTATCCAGGTGTTCAGGTCCTATAATGATGTATATTGTGCTGATTAAAAGTATAGGTTTATTTACGGTTCTCAAAATAGTGTGATTGAATATGCGTAAACTGGATTATGAGTTGGTAACTCTTAATTCGACGCTCCAGTTTTAGGGTTTGGTCTAGCTGGTTAAAGCCGTTTATATTGTGTCTATAAAGCTTGGATTCTCAAAATGTGTAAGTTACATATATACCTCGTCGTCAGTAGGTTTACATATGGTGTACATATGTTGTACAATGTGACTGTTGGCGGGATAGCTACTTTAAACGAAACATACATATATTTAGTGTATTCACCCAGTCGTCCACACATCCTCGCACCTTCCAAGGCGTCTTAATTTATATTTATCTAAAACATTGATATCAATTTTGGATAGAAATTCTGAAATAGTTCATAAAAACTATCGAAAACTGGAACAGATCAGAAACGCATCTTATGCATTTGACTTTGTTTTTATTGTGAAAGTACATTTTTTATATATATTTTTTTTAAAGTACTTGTTTCCATATATTTGTTGTAAAAACAACAACAACAACAACAACAACAACAACAACAAATAACACACCTTTTTGTCAATGCTTAATTTACATTGAAATATAAGTTTTAAATGGTTCCTTTCCATTACTGGTTCGACCTTTGGCTAAACACTAACTGTAGCGTGATCGCTGACATTTACTTTGTATTTGCACAGCTGAATTGAACGTGTTGAATACAATGTCAAGTTCGAAATGTTAATAGTAAAGAAACAAACGAAATCTATTATTCGAAATAGCACACATCTGTTACAAATAGAACGTAAGTTCGACGAAAAACAATACACACGTTTCCACTTCTGAAAACACATAGCTGTCACCTACACCTGTGGAGAAATATCGTTAGTTATTGTATAAATAAACAATATATATATTTCAGATTGGAGTTGTAATGGATGAATCACAGACCCAATAACAGATAGATAGGAAACTGAAATGTGTCTAAATTTCAGGTGACACAGTGTTGAAATTTCACAAAATATTGCCCGACTTTAAACACACGTATCAGGAAGAGTCCTATGCATTATTTCCCTTCTAATTGATGGTATTTTCCTTATTGTTACAATTTAAGCAAAAAATGAGTTTGAAGGAAAATGTCACTACTTCAGTTTCGCTGTTTTTAAGGGAAAAGTAAAATATTATGATATTTTTAAGTTTAAACAGTTTTTTTTACAATTTCTTATTTTGCACTTCTTATTCTTATTTTGGAAATAAAAATAAATAAGTATAATCAATCCCATTCTGCTATTCATTATCAACCTTTTGCATGTATTCTCATCAATATCAATGCTTTTTTGAGAGAGGAGTTAAAAGGAACAGTTAAGGTTGCATGTGCTATTTGTCTTCTTTATTGGTTCAGGTAGAAAGTTTCCAATCTGTTTGTTTCCAATCTGTTTGTTATTAGGTCTGTAGATGAATGTAGCCAATGATACATTATACAACTTCTCGTAAGATTGTACAAGAAAACAGTGATACAAAGTATCACAAACCGGTCAGAACAGTTACAGAAGAAGTGAATGAATATGATAAAAATAAACGAACAGTGTGTAGAAGTTAGATTTTTTTATTTGTAATTGTCAACAATCAAAACACATTTATCATATAAGATTTGAGCACAAGATAAACTAGTCATCATGAGACAAAATAAATATGTTTTTAATTTTGGCATCTGTGTTGTATAATGATATAATATGAATATGATAGACACCTGAAATAGTATGTGTAATGGATCACTAAATATAATTTTGTTTCATGATTATAATGTGATGAACTGGTAAATTATCATATAAACAAAAAGACAACTTAATGATAATATAATAGCAACTGGATTGCACGACTAGCGTCTGTGAAGGTAATCCCAGTTTTCAGCAATGCAAATTTACATTAGATAAAAGGGTTAAATATTAGATGTTTTCATTATTGAAATCTGACCAGTAGTTCATGAGAATAAGGAGCAGTGGAGCAGACATATTGAAACTGTAGTAATAGTAATATTCAAACACAATTTCCTCTATATTATTCTTATAATTGATATTAATTATTGAACAAATGCAAGTTATGTAGAAAAACTAAAGGGGCGCCGCGTAGCTTTTAAATACTCAAGATTGCATTTAATAAAGTTTAACATCAGTCAATAATCAGTGACGATACCGATATGGAACCAGCTGTATTCGTATGCTGAGAACAGATTTATAGATTTTATCCCTAAAATTTACATCTAATTATTGTAGAAAAAAACAGTTAGAACGAACCAGTTCTATGCGCATGCGCAGATCATACTTTGTAGACTGTTTCCCTAAAATTAATACGTAATTCATATAGTAGAAGATCCATAACATGTCTGTATACCAATTTGACTGCGTCCCGGTATTCTTACTAAAATAGGGTTGTTGTATGAACAGTAAACTGACGTTGATACGCAGTCCAACACCCATAGCAGCTTTCTGAATCCGGGATAATTCAAGGCTCCTGCAATAATAAAGCAGAGTCTGACATAGTTTGTATGTAAACAGTAGGTTATAGTTGGAGCTGATTCGTCAGTAACCTTTCTCGCCATTCGATATTTATTTATTATTATGTATTTGTTAGTTATTTGTTGGGGAGTGTGTGTGAGAGGTGGATGGAGGGTGGGCGTGTGCTTAGCTGCCTGTCAGTATGACGGTCGATTTGTCCGTAGTGGAGACAGACCATCACCCTATCCTGTGTAGAGCAAGTATTGTATTCCTCCGACCATGCGTAAGAATCGACACATTATCACTTCACTTACAAAGTCGAGCTCCCGTTGGGATTCAAACCCACAGAGGTGAGAGGCGAGACGGTTTCGCGGCCTCTTTATCATCCCAGCCAGTGAGACACTTTAGGAAATGTTTTATTTGTAAACATTGTGTCGCTCCAGGTATTATACCACTAATTATTTTCCCCATATACACCAATGTTAAAGTGTCACATATTAATGATTTGCTGCAAATTCAGCTTAAGTATGGATAATGCAGCAGTGTAATGTTCATCATGTTCATATAGAAAACTAATTTTCCACTTGAAAAATCACCAGAAAAGATGGGGTCACAAGACATATAAGAAAGTTCTTGTTTGTTTACTAAACAGGTCAAGGGTACAGCTCTTTTCATTGATAGACTGTTTTCATTGCTCACAAAGTGTATGCATAGAGTCGAAATTTCGAAAATGTTCATCAGTGATCCAGTAAAACTTATTAATACGCTTCTTATACATACAACCACAAAACCGAATAGAAACGGGCAGTTTTCCCCTACTTATAATGCCCGTTTTCATCAAAAAAGGAGGGATTACTTTTTATTATAGGAACTACATTCGATACACCTCGGAGGCTTACATGTAAACCTATAACGAATTTTCTATGTATAGTGTAAATGAAATTGATATTTTTACACACGTTAACACCATCTTAATTTGGGTTGACACTCTAATGTGCAAATTGTGTGTTATTATTGCTAATATTTGGGATAGAACAAGTTTCTTTCTCCTTCTCCAAGAAAATACCACATGAGGATAAATGTAATACATACATAAAAAGACCACTTGATGCTGCGGTATATCTATATGCGGATGCAACAGTATTGTGTCTTCTTTTTCAGTGTTAGGATTTGGATAATACAATCTCTTTTTTTTTTTTTAAATCTTTACACAAATTCAGTTGCTTTCATGTTCACTTGTAACAGTGAAGTATCTGCTGGGTTCTGCGATTCCTGGTTTAGGTGAGTACTTCGAGATGATATAAAGTGTTGTTTTGTAATCTATTGTTATTCAAACTTGGGTTTGGTGTACATTTATATACTGTTACGGAAATACTTAAGTCAGAAATATTAATGAAATATTATTTCCAAACAAATGTTAATATGGAAATCTCATAAAATTACACTTTAAACGTCTCTCTTTCTCTCTAAGTTATATGTTAAACACTATTATTACAGACATCCAAGTGTTTTTAAATTTATTCAGCTGATGCAATCTTCAAGCCAGCAAGAGCTTTTGAGGTTATTTAGGTTTGTTAGGAAAGCATTTATGATTCGCAATACTGCATTGTATAATGAGTAAAATTTGTATTTTCGTCCTTATTGGAACAAATGTATACTATTAAAACTTAAAATAGTATATGTAATAGGAATAGTTAAATCATTATAACGGTAAATACGAGCGCCAAAGTGAATGTTTGAGACATGTTGGGCGTCAGAGTGAATGGGTGAGTTGTGTGAGTTGTATAGCATGTATGATTGGTATATTTGTACTTTTTCATTGTTCAATGTAAAAATTGCATTGACCTGTCACATATTAACAAATGTAATATGTATTATATGACGATACACATTTGTTTCAGTCATAAATAAAGAATATGTTGTGTTTTGTTCTCTTCTCTAAAACTCTACTCATTCTAAAGAAATGTACTTCAATAATTCTGACTGAAAACTGCTGATCAAGAACCCAGACTGAAGAATATTAGCCCTTTAATACTCTTAACCATTTAGCTATTAAAGCAAGCTAGGCCAGAGAGCTGCTGAACCAGCCAACAAACTAGATCAACAGCCAGCAAGTAGGTCGCACACCCATCATCACTAAACAAGCCGACACACTTAAATGAGCTTGCTGCTGAACAGCCAGCAAGTAGGTCGCACTGCTCCAACATCATACAGCTTAGGTGAACAATCCAGCACACCGGATGACATCAAACTTGCTGCGTGGACAGCCAGCAAGTAGGTCGCACTGCTGCAACATAATACAGCTTAGGTAAACAAGCCAACACACCAGATGACATCAACCTTTCTGAACAGCCAGCAAGTAGGTCGCACAACATTAGCCAATACACCAACTGACATCAGCTTGCAACATCCACAGTCATTCATCATACAAAGATGATCGTGCAATACAATCCAATAACCTTCATTATCTACATACACTGACATATATAGCCTCTACAAGGGATTAAATGAAATACCATATTATACACATTTATATTTAAAACGTTTGAGTCAATATGAGATTATCAAAAATCGTAATAATACAAACCCTTTGTATTTCAATATATTGACCATAATTGGAAGGGAACGATTTAATCTTATACCAGTTGGCCAAAATAACCGTTATTAAATATAGCTAGACGAACGCACTTATAAAATATATTTTATAAAGCCGCTTATACATTATCTTGTGTCGATCGAAACAGTCAGAAAAACGTGTTATATGCTAGTCAATGATAACACATTCCTCGGTCAATATAAAAACGAAATTGGTCAGACTTGTTCAATCATATTTGTTATTTTTTTTTTGTCTTTTCTTTACCGACACAAACGAAGAAAACGAGATAACCAACTGCCTTGCTGTGTGAGGAAATAAAATGAAACAACTCGAATATGGATAGATATACAACTTAATTGGAAAAAAATCCCATTATGAATTATACCTAACCGGAAGTCGTAAAAAAAATTCGATCAATCCCGTTATTCTTCAGGATCACGCTTCGAAGAAGGGTGGGTATGCGATGTTGCGAATGTTTTTTCAGTACTCAATCTCTAGAAATGGCGTCCTTGTTCATGTTTGTCACCAAGTAATCAGGAGTACTGTTAAAGTTTAACAACACCAATTACACGTAAACCTCCGAGGTGCATCGAATGTAGTTCCCATAATAAAAAGTAATCCCTCCCTTTTTGATGGAATTGGGCCTTGTAAGTAGGCTAAAACTGTCCATTTCTATTCGATTTTGTGGTCGTATGTATAAGAAGCGTATTAAAAGGTTTTACTGGATCACTGATGAACATTTTCGAAATTTCGACTCTATGCTTACACGCTGTGAGCAACAGCTGTACCATTGACCTGTTTAGTAAACAAACAAGAACTTTCTTACATGTCTTGTGACCCCACCTTTTCTGGTGATTTTTCAAGTGGAAAATTTGTTTTCTATATGAACATTACACTGCTGCATTATCCATACTTGAGTTGAAGTTGCAGCAAATCATTAATAAGTGACATTTTAACAGTGGTGTCTATGGAGAAAATAATTAGTGGTTTCATACCTTTAAGAGCTACATGCAGTTAGGTACACTTTTCCGATAACGAACATGTAGGTTGCATGTTTGCAGCATGTTTTCATGAATTAAATCTGCATCAAAACAGGTTTGGTTGGCTTGAAACCACCAAATTTTCTCCTACCCCCCTAAAATAGGATACTGTGAAAAAAAACCCCGAAGATTTGTGTGAAAGGTAGTATATTATCCTTATCATTCAAACTCGACTTGGTAGCGTTGTTTCGATTTTAGTGGTATGAGCTCATATTCGCTGCTAAATCAGGTATGGAGCCACCAATTTTGGGAATTTGCTTAAAAAATCATTTTGGCATGAAAATCGACATAATTGGCATATTCAACATCCTAATTGTACCTAAAATGCATATTGTATTAATGTCCATTGATTGTTCTAAACATCTGATCTATTTAGTATTGTGTATTGGCAAGAAATGCCATTTGGTATGACAATTCAGACAGTGCAAAAGTGCAAAATAATATCTCTGACTTTTGTTGATGTCGGATTCGATTTGCATGAAGTAGGTTAAGCTTGTTATGTAAATGACAACACAACATCCTCATTAAAGAAACATCTCAACATGTTTTCTTCCCTTATAAAATAAATAATTTATTGGGATAACATTATTCTCCGTCAGTTATTTTAGCATTTGATTTAAATATATACATATCTAATAACCATTCTGTCCGTTTTCAAATTTTTGAACTTTTGGAAATAAGGCAGGCGTCCTCGTCTTTGGTTTCGACCGACCAGCTCTGTAGAATGCCGCGGACTAACTAGTGTGCGGGTTGTGACCAGCTCTGTAGAATGCCGCGGACTAACTAGTGTGCGGTTTATGACCAGCTCTGTAGAATGCCGCGGACTAACTAGTGTGCGGTTTGTGAGCAACTCATAAGTCCTGTGTTCAATCTCGCCGACAGTTGAGGCAGTTCAAGTGCACTAAATGCATTTATAACGTTTTTCTTTTGTTGTTGTGACAATCCTATAATTGAAATCTATAGGAATTGATTTAGATGTATCTTCCCTTTGCTTTAGAATAATGTAAACATTTACATCACGGGATCATTAAATCCAGCCAATCCAACTATCTAAAGGCCAAATACTATTAAAAGACCAAATATACAAATAATACTAATAATAATAGTGAATGAAATAAGATAGCCAAGTGTGTGTTATTTTGTGATTACTAGAACACCCAGGAAGAGCTTGTTTAAATAGCAAACGAGAGGTAAATGTGGGAGGGGTATAAGGAAAAACGGATACGACGGGTTATGATACGACCACGCTCGAAGCACAAAACACAAATGATACGACAAACTCGGAGTATAATACTTTTTTAAGCTCTTAAATGAAATTAAAAGTATTTGATATCATTTTAGCTCTACTGGCGAAAGGCAGAGCTTATATTTGGCCAGCAAAGCTTATAGGAGGACGAGTTGTCCGTCGTCCGTCCGTCGGTCCGTCCGTTCGCCGGTCATTAACTTTTTCCTTGTTAACATGATGGAGACTTCGTAGTTAACAGTATCTTTACTAAAATGTGTCGGTCTATATATCTTAATAAAAGCTCGGACGAGTTCGAAAACCAGCCAGATCGGCCCAATAACACAATAGTTATGGCCCTTGTTTACTGAACAATGCCATATTAAGTATTGTGAACACTCTAGCGCATTCATTTTGTATTTGATATTTATGAAACCTGTCCAGATTGTTGATATTAATAAAAGCTCGGTCACGTTCTAAAGCCAGCTATATCGGACCAGTAACAGCAGAGTTATGGCCCCTTGAATTATAGAAAATGCCTTATTCAGTCTTGTGAACACTCTAGCACCTTCATTTTGTATTTGATCTTTACCAAACTTTGTCAGTGCGTTTATATCAATGAAAACTCGGAAAAATACGAAAATCAGACGTATCGGATTAGTAACACCAGAGTTATGGCCTTGTCTTGCTGAAAAATGCCATGTGAACACTCTAGCACCTTCATTGTGTATTTGATCTTTACCAAACTTGGCCAGATTGTTGATATTGATGAAAAAAGCTAAGACAAGTTCGAACACTAGCTATATTCGGGAATGCATTGGATAAAGTAGGTATCCGTGCTGAAATTTTAAAAGGAGGATATGGATTCTTAATTCGTATTTGTTTTATCCATCGTTGATTAACACATAAAATACGCCCTAAATTTTTGGGGGGCCAAAGCACACTCTGCTCCCACCCCTCTCTGAACATTTGGGTGGTGGTAGGTGTTTTGGGGGCGGGTCGCCACTGCTCCACCCCGGCTCCTACGCCTATGCAATATAACAATAATAATGAAATCCTATAATATTCACCATTGTTCGTTTTATCCGAACTTCGACTTCGATTTCGTCCGCATCAACAATTTATTTTTTATCCGCCGTCAACCGTACCCTAAAATTGTGACGCCACCCATAGATCACGCAATGCTTCATTCATACTCGGGATTGTTAACGCTTGCAAACTGTGTTGTTGTCTAGAGGAAGGATGGGTGCCCTTAAATACGTTAAAACAGATATTAAAAATCGCTAATAAACACAGAAAAAAACAGTTTTCTAACAATTTACCAAACTGCAATAATTTTATTTTTATTTTTTAAGGGTGTAAATAATAACAGACATCGCTGAAAAGTGCGGCTGGAAAAAACGTTTACGTGTCCACAAACATTACTTTTAGACACAACTAGGCAATATTTTCACCTGGGTGGGTTGTTAGGGGAGGGGGGGGGATCCGCGTTCGTCGTATTGCTCCGAAGTGGTTTTATCCGCATACCGGGGTGGGGGGTGGGGTGGGGGTGGGGGGGGGGGGGGGGGTGGGGGGGGGTGGGGTGAGGTACACCAGCATTCACGAGTATGCGTAGATAAGTACTGCATGCGGAGGTAGTATTTTTAATGAAATCTTTTATAATTAATAAACCTTACAAACAATTAATTGATGCAAAATAAAATGACTTATTCAATTTATTTACATTTGGTCCACTTAAGGGTACAGAGGAAATTTTGCATTTTTTGTTGACATTTCCCTTAAAAGTCTTAACGTGACGCAGTCGGCCTGTTCTATACTGGTTTGAAATATAAGTGTTGACAGTTGTACTGCGTGTTCGAACATTGCAGAAAACAACATATTTACTTGTTTTGTTTCCTCATTTTTTCTTCACATAAGGATGATGTTTTTTATCTCTCGACAGCTAATTACGATTCCAGACTTTTAGTAAAAAACGAAAAAAAATCGCAAAAAAACATGCTGAGGTTTAAAGCCATTCTAAGTGATAAGTGATTGAATGCTTCAGAATAATAAAGCTCTCGGATTTAATATAAGTTCAAACCAATTTAAGTGATGGATCCCGGCAATCCATCTTCTGTGTCCTTGAATGTGGTTAAGAAATGTTAAAGGGACACACGGCAATCTTAAAGTGTTATCGAGTATTTATATTAGTATCTCGATTTATCTTCTTTTTTTTCCTTGTATCATTTTGACTTTAAAACTTCTCGCATCATGATAAGTAAATAAAAGAGATATCAATTGTCTTAGTTAATCTAACAGAGTTTTAAATATAATATTGCTGCAATGTAATATATATATAGAACTTTAGAAATATGTACAAACAATTTTACTTTGAACATTTCTAATAAAAATAAATATCAATGATTGAACAGATGTAAGTTATGTAGGAAAACTAACGGGACGACGTGTTTTTAAAAAAATCAAGATTGATGTGTGTCCATTTAAAGTGGATCTCGGCATTCGTTATGATGTTTCAATGCGAAAAATGTTTTAATGAGAAAAAAACGCTATCCGCGGTGAATTGATGGACATATTCATGATTGTATAGTTTATGGTACATGTGTAACATCTCATAGATTCCCATGGTACGTATGTGTCATATCGTATTATAGCTGTTACTTCCCATCTCACGAATTATGTCTTCTTTTAGTGTATTAATGATGTTTTCCACACAAATAAACACCACCTTCATCGAACCATCTTATGCGCCAGGAGCGTAGCTGCCATTAATTCAAGTATTCACGTGCTTGCACATAAATTGTCAAAAAACAAAAATGAAAGAAAAAGAAAAGACGTATTTATCTGAATAAAGCTAGCCTGTATAGATTAATAATAAACTTATTGCGAACTTATTAGTTCTGTTCGTGTATTTTGTGAACGAACTCACGACGCGCAGACAAACCACCATCAATCATTTATATACAAGTTAACATAGGTAAACTGTATTTAAAATGCCTTAAAACACGTCAGAACGCACCAAATGCATTATGTAAAGTTTATTTTTTTTAATTTTCAAGGGTGAGCATGCGCCCCGGACCCCCATAGCAAATGTTGCTTGCACATCCATTTTAGGCCAGCTACGCCCCTGTGTGCGAAATGCAAGATATATATACTATATTAGATGTATAAAATACCAATGAGGAAGGTTGTTTGTCACAGGCAAGAACTTCTCCAGGGAGCTTCAGAACGCTTGCCAACAATCCGGATCGTGGCGTTACAATAGCATGTTCGATAGTCGTATCTTAAACGTTTACGTCTGCTTTTAACTAAATTGTCTATTTCAATATTTTAACTTCAATACCAGTATATTGATATAACATTAATGTGCATCTGTGGAGCGAGCTATGTTAGGTGAGTACATGCATGTTATTCGTTGTATTCTCATGTCATGAACCCGTTTCATAGTTGGTGATATAAGTGCGTCTATACTTTCCTTTTTTTTTCATTAAATATTAACTGAATTGAATTTCCGTTTAACGGCTTATCATCACATCGAGCCGTCACAGAGCGAATGAAATGAACCATACCGTTGCTCATTCTTAGAAGCTGTTTTTTAAGGTATTTATAGACATTTCCTAGAAAAATGGTTTTGACTATCGGAAAGAGCAGCTTCGATTTCCCTAATTAGTGGCCATCAACGGTAAAATAGACTAGCATTTGTGTGACAGAGGTTCGATTTTGTATAATTTCCTCGACTCAATTCGAACGTCACGCAAACGTTTTTTTGTATCAAAGGACAAGGTGTGATAAGGGGTTATTTTGGCCCCCAATATGTTCATAATGCAAAGAAATAATATTTACATATAATCAGTTGTGCATGTTGAAGTAAATTGATCATATTCTATCTTAAAAATATATTTTTATTTATTCTAATTAACAGGGTCTCAAAAAATAGCATTTTTGGTAATGTTGTTATATTTTGTAGATTTTGGACCTTTCTGTGCAAGATTTTGATCCTAAAAATATAGATCGCACCTCCGAGCACACACAGTTTTTTGGCTGATGATGCATCCCTATCAAGTACCTGTTTCAACAAAACTTCAGCTGTGCTCGAGGGTGAGCTCTGTATTTCCAAGACCAAAAACTGAGAGAAAACTGCTGAAAATGAACAAAAATGTCAGTTTTGGAAAGAAAAGGCATTGTTTGTGAGGCTCTTAAAACTCATTTAAAGCTTTCAAACGTACTTGAAATGAGTTTTAATACTGATTCAGTTCATTTGTAGCAAAACTAGATTTTCAAAACTTGTGCATTAAAACTTTCAATTTTGTCCCTTATCATACCTAGTCCTTTCATTCTTTAAACCGCAAGACAAAACATATTTATTTACTGTCGCAGACAGAGCAAATTCTTAATCAGAGTTTGGCTGATAGAGAAGGAAAATATTTATTCAATAAACAATACATGATAAAGTCCAGCACCTACCTCGGGGAAACGTTATCTTCCGCCATCTTGGAAGTGACTGAACATTTCCTACCGTACCACTTACACCTAAGTGTTATTGTCTGGACTCGATTGTGTGGAGTGGACACTTTTATTTAGGAAAGTTATTGTTGTTGTTGTTTGTGGTAATGATTGTAAACCCCGTCGGAGAAGGGTCACACTCTGAAAACGTATATTGTACCGTCAAGTCAATATCGTTCACTATAATTAGATGCCTTTAATTCATTGTCATAACTGCTAAAATATAACTGTATTAATGTTACGGTAAACATTTTAAAATATAATCATTTAAATAGTACAAAGAAAATTATTCACTTACAGAATACAAATGAATTAAATTTAGTGTTTTTTTTTAAATCAGATTTAAGAATAATAAAGTCCAAATAATATTAACAAAGTTCCTTTAATATAAATTGTCAAGTATCCCTTTAATACAATTTTATTTGAAGCCTTTCCTGGTTTATTTATTCACAATAGTCCAAATAATCCAATGTCACTTTATTATAGATGGCCACAATAAGATTTATCCTCTCACAATATATATTTAATAAAAAAACATCAAATATTTTCACAATGTTTCTTTTAACTTTATACTGAACCAAAATACTGAACAAATAACAACCCCAAAAGGCTGTATTTATACTGTCATAGAACGTAATCGAACATTATAGAACTTTAAGATAAATATGTTATTTAGTTGACCTTGAATGACAGAAGCACCTTAAACATGTTAAGTGTAAATACCAACATCTTGTTTACCCCATCCAGAAACTTATATATGTTACTAATTTTAAACGAATGACCTTGGATGACACTATTTAAATACTGCATCCCTTTAAGGGTGACAGTGGATATTGTCAACCTGAGGAAAACAAGGTTTGACAATATTTTGGGGAAATGAAACATGTAAAACCTGGTCCATTTCATTAAAAAGAGGCTGTTTTTATTTATTAACCAGTTGATTAAAGTAACATGTTATGGTCAACAAAAACATTAGTCATATGTTAAACAATGCAATTCATGAACATTTTAGAAATATAAATAGCATCATACATGAACATGTACGAATAAAGTGTTCATCGATTCATTTGTGCAAAAAAAAGAAAAAGATATTGATTGAATATCAATATCTATTTACAAATTTACTGTGACGTCCGATTTTATCATTAGACATACATGGATTCCGAGATGATGCGATTGGGAGGGTAACAAAATGCTGCCCTCCAGTGACGTCACGCCAGGGTGTGACATTACAACAGCAAGCCTATTGGAATTTAACATGGGGTTTGACATAAGGTATAATAAAATAACATGTCAACATCAGCATTATAAACAACCATAGAGGAAGAATATAAGACGTGTCCACATAACATGTATCTAGTACAGAAACAAAACTGTGTAATATGATACGGCGAAAACAATCTCTCGCATGCAGGTTCTCATGTGCCAGAGTATTGCAATAGTAACCTTGGTGGATCTGGGGAACCGCTTAACTCTGAAATGTGAGAATGTATTCTGCCCCACTGACTGATTAACATAATGTGATATTATATCACCAGAATACGACCTCTCACCGTTGTGGGTTCGAATCTCGTTGGGAGCTAGACTTCAAAGCAAACAAGAAAATCGGTAAAACCGATGGATGCTCCCCGAAATGTATCCTCAACTGATCATAAGGCCTTGTATCACCCAGCAGTTTTCAATTTGCAGTTCCATTAATAGTTAGGCTCCGGATAAAACACCTAAGTATAACTACAAAGGGCAATAACTCTAATTTGAACTATGACATAGTTACGGTTCTTACACTCTGTACTTTCTCTCATTGCCCTCTATTATTGTGTGAAGTTTCATTTCAGTCCCTTCAGTAGTTTTGAAGATATGCTCCGGACAATGAAATCTAATTACAAAATTACAAAGGACACTAACTCTAACTTGAATGATGACAGAGTTACGATTCTTGCACTCCACACTTCCTCACATTGTTCTCTATCATTGTGTGAAGTTTCATTGCAGTCCCATCAGTAGTTTTGGAGATATACTCCGGGGAGCACTCCGCAGTTTAATGTCCAATTCTCAACAATCAAACCCATAACAAGCCCTTAGCCTGAATCCTTGAGCAAAATAAATCACACCATCATTGGATCCTACATTTCTTTGAAGACAATTACATTACCCATCATTTCATACCAAATAAAAGTACCAAATAGCATTTTCTTTACAACATTTGCCTCATATCTTTAAGATAACCCCCCACCCTGAAAACAAGCTTAAAATGCAATTTTACCAATATTTCAAATGTCACTAAATAACAATAAAACAATTTCAGCCGCATATCATGATGACTTAAAGAGTCCATTTGTAAATTTTTCAATTTGTCTGTCAACGGCAAAGATAAACTTAATAGAAAATTATTCGTCACAGAAAACAAAGTTGAGAAGAAACACTCGTCTGTTTCCGGTTGGCAAAAACCATATTAACAATAAAGCACTATTAGTTATACTTTTATTACTAACAGGAGAGATTGAATGTAACCCTGGGCCTCGAAATTCCGTCGGTATTCCCATGTGGATGTTGCCAATATCCTGTCACCTGGTCCCAGCGAGGCATATGTTGCGAGGCGTGTGGGGTATGGCATCATAAATCCTGCGAAGTCATTAGCACAAAGGAACTAGAGTACCTAGAGGGCCCAAATGTGATCTGGCACTGTTGTGCATGCGAAAGTGTGAATATTGACAGCTTTACTTTTAATAGCTTTGAACTACATACCAGCAATGTATTCTATCCGCTATCGGCTTCTGAAGACGACAAATAATTTGAATCATTAAATACTACATCATCATTTAATCCACTACATACCAGCAGCCCGAGAAATTTGAATAATACACGTAAATCATCTAGTGGCTCCGGTATTGGTCGAACTACTCACAGCAGGGGCTCGCATACCAGAAGTGTTGATGAAAGTCATATTTTGCCAGAGAAAACGAATCATAGGTTATTTACCATAAACTGTTGTAGCATCCGCGAACATAAATCCGAATTTACGGCCGCAGTCCACTATGTAAAACCGGACTTGATATGCGGTTCTGAATCCTGGCTTAAGGGCTTAAGCTCTGCCATAAAATCAAGTGAGATATTTCCTGATAATTACATTTTCCATAGAAATGGTAGGATGTCGCGTGGCGGTGGTGTTTTTACGGGTATCAGTAAAGAGCTAATAGCAAATGAACAAATTCATTTGGTTACGGACTGTGAAATTGCATGGTCAAAGATCAAAATGAAAAACAAAAAAACGCTCTACCTAGCGTCTTTTTATATGCCACATAGGAAGATAAATGATTTGACACGCTTCCTTGAAAAAACTTTTTGAAAGTAATGAGTAAACACATATTACTAGCTGGCGATTTCAATTGCCCGGATATAAATTGGGACACTTTACCTGTGAAACATGATGCTTCTGATCGACATATTCAACAAATGTTAATCGATATAACCGTAGAACATGGACTTACCCAGATACATAACCAGCCTACGCGACAAGAGAACATACTAGATCTTGTTTTTACCAACAATCCATCTCTATCAAATCATCAATCAGCATCCCTGGTATTAGTGACCATGCCATGGTAGTGACAGACTCCAACATAATACCAATTTATAATAAACAAAAGCCGAGGAAAGTGTACTTGTTCTCTAAAGTAAATTGGGAAAACATTTACTCTGAATGTGAGAAACTATCCTCAAGGATCTTAAATACTGACATGAATGTTAAAATAGAGGCCTTATGGAACACCTTGAAATCTTCAGTTAGTGACATTATGGACAAAATATACCATCCAAAATGTTTAAAAAGAAAAACACAGTGCCATGGTTCAATAGAAACTTGAAATGACCAAGCGGAAAGCGCGGCTATATAAACATGCTAAAAAATCCAAACAATGGACAGAATTTAAACGGTACCAACAACTCACTAAGAAGGAGTTTTAAATGGCTGAAATAGAAAACATAAATAACATCATCAATGAAGGATTAGTACAGAACAATAGCAAACCTTTTTGGCGTTACATAAAATCGAAACGGCAGGATAATATTGGGATAGCCCCACTGAAACAGAAAGGCAATCTCTTAAATAACAGTAAAAATAAAGCCGAAATCCTTGTGGAACAATTTAGATCTGTGTTCACCAAGAGAGCGAATCGTGATATTCCAAAACTACGAAAGGAGAACAACTATAATATCCCCAAATTAAATATAACTACACCTGAGGTTGAAAAATCGTGATATTTCAAAACTACGAAAGGAGAACAACTATAATATCCCCAAATTAAATGTAACTACACCTGGGGTTGAAAAATCGTGATATTTCAAAACTACGAAAGGAGAACAACTATAATATCCCCAAATTAAATGTAACTACACCTGGGGTTGAAAAATCGTGATATTTCAAAACTACGAAAGGAGAACAACTATAATATCCCCAAATTAAATATAACTACACATGGGTTGAAAAATCGTGATATTTCAAAACTACGAAAGGAGAACAACTATAATATCCCTAAATTAAATATAACTACACCTGGGGTTGAAAAATCCTTCAAAAGCGGTTGGCCCAGATAAAATCTCAAGCATAATACTTTTAGACCTGTCCTAAGCAACTGGCTCCGGCCATATGTAAAATATTTCAGCTTTCAGTAGACAGTGGTGAATTGCCGTATGACTGGACGGATGCAAATGTTGCCCCAGTTTATAAAAAAAGGAGATGTTCATCTTGCTGAAAATTACAGGCCTGTGTCCTTGACGTCAGTATTGTGTAAAATTCTAGAACATATTATATGTAAACATCTTTTACATCATTTAGAAAAGAACGGTATCTTAACCAACTTTAACCACGGTTTTAGATCAGGGTATTCGTGTGAAACGCAACTTTTAGTTACTGTAAATGATCTTCTACATTTTAATGAAAAAGGAATACAAACAGACATTATTATATTGGATTTTTCAAAGGCATTCGATACTGTGCCTCACACAGAATTATTAGGACCAATATATAATTGAGTGAACACTTACTAGACACAGAGACACATGCAAGAAGTAGTTGATGGTGAAACCTCGGATACTGTGACCTAATATTACAGAATGATTTAAATGAACTTGAACTGTGGGCCAATAAATGGGGCATGTCTTTTAATGCCAAAACATGTTACATCATGAGGAGTGTCAACTGTAAATCTACACGTTTTTATACTTTATGTGATCACATTCTAAAACAAGTCGATGATAACCCTTATCTGGGATTAACACATAGCGATGATTTAAAGTGGACAACTCAAAAAAATAAAGTCGCCAAAAAAAGAAAACTTAGCCATGGCATTTCTAAGAAGAAACTTGAAAAAGTGCCCGCAAGAGTGTAGGAAGACAGCGTATATCTCGTTGGTTCGATCCGTCATGGACTATGGCTAGATCATATGGGACCCTTATACACAGAAAGATATCGACAAACTAGAACGCGTCCAACGACAAGCAGTTAGATTCATTACAAACGATTATAAATCAAAAGATGAAGGGTGCATGGGACGCATGCAGGCCTCGTTGGACCTCCAATCACTTCAGGATCGACAGACATCAAACCGCCTAGTCTTCCTTTACAAAGTGGTCTAGGAGCTAGTACCAGCTATTGCTCCAGAGGAATATATTTAATCTGCGAGGAATCGAAGACATATTAAATTAACAAAAAATACTGACTTTATCTCAGACAACATATTATATAAACAAAATCAATATTTTTAAAACTGAGCAGTTAAGACATTCATTTTTCGTGAAAATGCCTGAACATTGGAATTGAATTAAATTGAATGTTGTTTAACGGCTCATCAACACAGTATATGTTATTTAGAGCCGCCCGAGAGAGAGGGGAATGATACGTAGGAATCCGGGAACCTGCTCTACTCTTATTATCGAATATATTCATATGGTTCTTTAACGTGCTCGGAGGATAGACCGATACACGGGACCGCCCGATTTACGTCCCCATCCGACGGACGGGGCTAAGGGAAAGTGTCTTGCCCAAGAACACATAGACGGAACTCAGTGGCACCACGGAGGATTGAACCCGGGGCCTCCGGTTACAAATCCGCCACGCTACCGACTGCGCCACGCCAGCCCTCGCCTGAACATTGGAACACTTGGAAAATAAAATGGTCCACGCAGAGCAGTTGAGGGTTTTAAAACAGCCCTCCCGAAGTGCTACTAATTTACTAGCACTGCGCACTCCCACCCGGTGTTATAAGCCATAACAGGCCCTTCACTGTAAACTACAGATACAGATACAGATATCAGAGTCATTTCTGCACTCATCATGCTCTTGTTAATTTTACATACCATCACCGGCTTTTTAAGAAGTTATTCCCTATTGATGAACCCGTGAGGCAAAATCAACCAATTTCGCTAGTTTTTGGAACATGTTGATAGTTTCGCATTTTTCTATTTATAGCCTCCAAAACACCATAAGAGTGCATATTCCAATACATCAAAATAAACTTATAAGTACTCAAAACTAAAAAAAAACACCATCAAACATGCACTTCATAAGTATTATAAATACCATCCATGCACCTAGTTAATTCCTTTCTGATTTACATGGACATTCGTGCAAAACTGAGGAGTGCCCCATCGCATCTTACCATCGACCATCGCATCTGACCATCGACCATCGCATCTGACCATCGACCATCGCATCTTACCATAGCATATTACCATCGACCATCGCATCTTACCATCGACCTAGGTCGATGGTCGGTGGTAAGATACGATGGTAAGATGGCCCTAACATGGCACCGTACCTCTATCATTATGTGAAGTTTCATTGCAGTCCCATCGGTAGTTTTAAAGATATGCTCCGGACAATAATTCTAAGTATACAATTACAGAGGGCAATAACTCTAAATTGAATGACGACAGAGTTACGGTTCTTACACTCTGCACTTCCTTCCATTACCCTCTATCATTAATTGAAGTTTCATTGTAGTGCAATCAGTAGTTTTCAAGATATGCTCCGGACAAAAGTGTGACGGAGGGACGGACGGAATGCTCGGGACAAGATTTTGCAAAAGGGGAGATAATTCGAAAAGTAGTGAAGGTAGAGTTATGGTTCTTGCACTGTGCACTTCCTCTCATTGCCCTCTGTCAATGTTTAAAGTTTCATTTGATATCCTTCAAAACTTTTGAGTTATGCGCCGGACAAAAGTTTGACGGACCGACAAGTTTTTTTTTCTCAAAAAGGCGATATAATTCGAAAAGTAGTGACGGTAGAGTTATGGTTCTTGCACTGTGCACTTCCTCTTATTTCCCTCTATCAATGTGTCAAGTTTTATTTGATATCCTTCAACACGTTTTGAGTTATGCTTCGGACAAAGGTGTGACGGACGGACGGACAAAGCGCTGACTATGTGCTCCCCCGAAAATTTCGGGGAGCATAAAAACTGTCAATTCTTACGGACGTATACAATACTCGTACTGTACTACCAGGAAAAATGTGTTGAACATGACGTAAAACCCAATTCAACCAACCAACCAACCAACCGTCCTTTTTCATGTTTGACACCAAGAAAGGGAAAGATCAGAATTACTGTTTAATAAATAACTTATTGATCTAAAATGATTCTTCATCAATGATTGCAGTTATATCCTGTTATCCTGCCCGTTCTGCCTTTGGAAATAATGCTATCTCGTCCTCTCGTGAAAAGTTCTAGGTTCAGTCTCACCGCTAGTGGATCCAGTTTATGTGAATTCGTTGCATTTTTTGACGATCCTATACTTAGACGCTTTGGGAAATGATTTAGATTGTTCCTTAATAGTGTTATTTATTTAAATTCCGTGCTATAAAAGTATATCATTCATAAAAAAGTTGGCTCCGTCTCAAAGAACACAATAATTTGGATGACTTTCAAAAACTATTATCAATGCATTGCACATGTTCTCTTAAAATCCCAGGAGTATCATAAATCGGAAGCATTTTCTGCAGTAGGGTAGACTTTTATTGGGGAGATATGTTGCCATTGTGTCTATGAAGTATCTTAAAATGGGAACTACGGTAGCATATAGATATGAAACCAACTTTAAAGGTGAATGGCCACTCTTTTTGTAGTATTATCAATTAACAAATTTAACTCTTAAACGTCATAATTTATGAACATTTCTTGATAGTCCCATTAACACCGCTACTAAGTTGTATGTAAAACTAGGTATTATTTGCATGACGTAGATACTTCTTTTACCACTGTGTGACTGGGGATACGGGGAAATGAGGTAAATCTGAATTGTATAGCTGCTATTGCCAGATATTTACATTTACCTGTGGATTAATTTACCTGTTCAAAGTTTTCTCGTCATCAAATAAAATCTTATTCTCGCTTTTCACAGATATTGAAATGTGTGAATAGTAGAAAATATCTATTGTGGTGTATTGATTTCGATTTAAATAAAAACACGGAAATCTCGATGTATTAATCCAGTATCGACTTTGAACCTGCTTGAGTATAATTAAATAACAGGTGATACACTTCGGAGATGTAACATTGTCTTAGTTATTATTGATGGTATTTACTTATTTGCAAAACAATTTACAATTCTGAACTATTAAATTAATTAATAATAATATGTAGGAAAAGTTAAGAGACGTCGCGAGTTTAAAAAATAATAATCAAGATTGTTGTGTGTCCCTTTAAAGTAGCTATCCCGCCAACAACAACCAAATTTTACATTATATGAACACCGTTTCTAAACGTACTGACGACGAAGAATAAACGGTGTTGTAGTGTAATTTTGTTTTTATATGGCGAGTTAGCTTCTTGAAGTAAAGAACCTGCCAACTATCACCAAAAATACGCCGTTATATACTACATTATATACTGAGCAAAAATAAAACGTACCCCCCCTCCCCCCCACCCCTATTTTGCTGGTATTACCATAGACCATTTTTTGAGGGCGTAGGACAGCTTGAAAACAGCGCTTTAATTAAACAATGTTTGATATTTTTAAGCACACTTCACTTAGTACTAAATATTCCTTTAAACAGTTTCAAATTTTGCTAAGCAATACTCTTTTATGGATGCTATAGAAACCATAAAGGGAGGTAATTTGATGATTTTTGATAATCAAAAGCTGCTACCTACACAATCTGTGTTGTGTTTTTCTGTGATTTTTACTTGAAAGCAACGTATATAGAATATTGGCATGGACAAATTGAGATAATGCGTACATAGATTTTATGTATTTTTACCACGAATGCATGGCATAAGAAAAAGGGAGATAACTCCCTTGTGTGCTGAACTTTTCAAACAAATCTTTTGTTTGGACTATTGGTGGTCGTCGATCTAATTATTCTATACGCATCATTTATTATTTCTGTCTATATCAGGGCGTAGCTTGGCTGAATATGATGTGTAGGCGTATTTCTAGTGGGGTCCGTGTGCATGCTCCCTCGGAATTATTTTTTTCAGCTAGACTGTCGGAGGTGAGTTTTGGCGTATATTTCGTACCGGTGAATATCTCTATAAGAGCATCAGTATCCTTACCTTTTACCGTAAATTATATTATAACTAAAAAGAAGCTGCCCCCACCCCTTTCGATTTCTCAGAAAAAAAGTGTAGGCCGCGGCCTACACGGCCCATAGGAAGCTACGCCCCTGTATATAATAAGGGAAAGAAAGAGGGGTATTTTTTATATTTGCTCAGTATACTATAGTGGTATGCACATGTTCCTTTAAACTTCTTGTTGAATATTCGTCAACTGAGTTTGAGTTGCTGGCAAGTATGAAATGAAGGTAAGAAATACATTCATTGAGACGCTCATACCGAGCGTATTTATGGAATTTACACAGGTTGAAAATCTTATGAAATATATACATAATTTTGCGATTATTGGCATTAAAAGCAAACATTTACTCCATATTTTCGTATTCTATTTGACGCACAGACTGGTTTTATAACCTCGTTCTAGTTATCACAGATGGCAATTAACTGGACTGTATGCAGTTAAATGTCGGTTTACAACCTGGTTTTATGCATTGACCAATGATTTGCAATTAAACCCAGTATTGTTCCCAAGTTATTGCCTAATCTGCGAGTTTTCCATACTAAACACTTTCATAAACACAAATCGGATCAATGCAAAAAAGAGAATTCACAAACTGGAATAATCACCCGCCTTACGAATAATTTGCAGTGCTGTACAAATGTACTGTGTTCAGACAGATTCGAGATAAGGATTTTTGATCTGTATTCTCATTAGATGCTTGATGTTTAAAGGGGTTGATGCACTATTTTCAAACAAGACTTATTTAAAAGGGCTCTGACAACCTTAAACACAGGAAAAATAATTTTCAAAATCCCATGAAAAACAAATGAGATATGACATATTGAAAATGTGAACGAACATAGATGGAGGCGGCCATCTTGGAACGATGATGTCATCGCGCCTTTTTACTATATATGGCATATTGACAAAATATATTATAAAGCAAAGAAAATCACTGCAAACTGATTAAAAATAAATATACAGAGGAAATGTATAAATGGTATTCTTAGTTTTCATTACCAGTGATTTTCTTTGCTTTAAAAGACATTTAATCAGTATGCCATAAATGATGACCAGTTTTTCATTAATATCCAATTTTTTAATTAAGTCCAAATAAAATTATCCAATGTTCCTTTAATTAACATTAGGAAATGTCTCTTTAATCCAAAATAGTAAGTTTCCTTTCAGTCTAAATTAATATTTCCGGTTTAGTCCAAATATCCAATTTCACTGTTATTATGAATGAGCACAATATGTATTAAATCCTCTCACAATTACATTTTCTAAAAGCATCCAAATCCAAATTAACTGAAACTGATCTCTTGAGCTGCTCCCAGAGTTTGTTTATATACTGTCGTAGACTGTTCCTGCTTCCTCACTAAAACTGTACAATGAGTGAATGAATGAATGAAAGTCTTTATTTATCGAGGGTGACCCAATTAGTTTATACTAATCTTCCTTGGGGCCCTCTGTAACAAATGCATGATACAAAATACAAGAAAGGCAAGATACATAAGATATATGTAAACATAATAACATTGTTGGTGGTGGTAGTTTGAACGATATTTACACAATAATAAGATGAGATGATATCTATATCGAGTTTAATGTTGTTTTTCCTTTATCCATTTCATGCAGTTGTTTGTAAAACTTTTCATTGTTGCACACTTCTGAATGTGCTCTGGAATATTATTCCATAAAATGGTCCCGGAGTAAGACATGCTGCCCTTGAAAAGTTCCCGATTAGGCTTAGGAATACTAAAATTAGTATCAATTAGTGATCGAAGACTTCTGTCAGTTGAATTACGAGTAGTAAACATATCGGAAATATATGAAGGGGCAGTATTGTTCGAAACTCTATACATAAATTTGGCCTTTTGAAGTATAATTCGCTGATCAATTGTGAGGCAATTTAGTTGTTCCATAGCGGCTTGAAAAGTAATATACTGTTCACCTAAAATAACGTGACATGCCCTTTTTTGCATTATTAAAAGGCTGTTTATATTTTTTCGACTTGTGTTACCCCAGATTACATTACAAAAGTCTAGATGTGGCTGTATGTAAGCTTTATAGAAAATAATTCGATAATTCAAAGGAATAAAATATTTTATTCTTGACAGTAACCATACATTTCTGGCTATTTTTTTCTTAATAAACAATATGTGGTCATCCCATTTTAAATATTTTCATTTATATTTACTCCTAAAATGTTATCACCGGTAGTAATCTGTAAATCAATGTCATTATAGGGCAAAGAAAGTGATTTATTTTCTAATCTGGCGCGTCGATGTGGTGTGGTTACAAAAAGGACTTTCGTTTTTGACGCATTTAATACCATACCGTTATGCAAGCACCAGAACAGTCCACATCGTCATTAATGAATTTGAATAAATAATTTGCATACATACGTCTATACTATTTGATTGTTCAAGGCCAAATCAATAATAAACATGCAATGCAACATGTACACTTTGAGATACAGGTAACATTATTAAAAGGAGATTGGAGTTTCATAATTGCGTTAGTCTTACAAATCACACTATAGCATTATTATTTGTCACATTCATACCGGCGAACTGATGCTTTTGTCACAGGGTTAGAAAAATGTGCAGCCAGACCGGGGTTCGAACCCAAGACCTTCGGACAACCGTTCCGACGCTCTACCGACTGAGCTAACCGGTCGGACAATGCAACATCAATCTACCTGTTAGATATCCATGAACCGTGACATACTCCCCCTACAGACTGAAATTCGTCCTCGAATGTCCATGGGTACAGAGAATCATTTGTATGTTTCTCGGAGTTTACTCTGTCACGGTCCCCCGTTGGGCGCCAAATGCCACAGGGTTAGAAAAATGTGCAGCCAGACCTGGGCTCGAACCCAGGACCTTCGGACTACCGTTCCGATGCTCTACCGATTGAGCTAACCGGCCGAACAATGCAACATCAATCTACCTGTTAGATATCCATGAACCATGAACCAACAATTTCTGTTTATTATCCCACTGGTAGCTCAACTTGTTAGTGAGAAAGTGTCGATTATTACGGATGGCGGGAGGTAAACAGTACTGGTTCTACCCAGGAAAAATGGGGTGGTCTGCCTATACCACAAAATCGTCAGTAATATATGGCCTAAAGTGTGTTAAAAATGACGTAAAACAACATTCAAACGAAACAAATCATTATTATCAGGCGAGGAAATAGTCTACAGCCGTTATTGTCCATGTATATATACATCTGTCAGCTGTAAGAACCACCTGAAACGTAAATTAGCGCTGTGCTCCCCTACTGTCTTTAAACGTGTGGTCTGTGTTTTCCTGTGATAATAAACACTCCAAATGTGATAAGTATCACATGCCATTGTACAGCAATGATGAGTAATTGTGGTAGATCGTTTTCTTTGTCAGCAGTACTGAGAAAGAAAGGTTAAAGGGACTGAAGACGGTGATGCCAATACAAATACAAGAGAAAATTCTCAGCATGTGCTTTAGTCTCGTATTGAATTTAAACAAGCATCAACGAATGTATATAAAGGGAGACACGGCAATTTTCATTTTTAAAAAAAAAGTTAGTTGTCTCAAATTACGTTTGTTAAATCATTAATATTAATTATAAAAACAGTACAAAGCAAACTGTTTTCCATATGGAGTTCATATTGCTAGCAGTTGTGCATCTATAGTATGAAATAAATGTGAAGTTAGATAACAAAACGAGAATTTATTATAGCCTAAAATGTTCATATGAATTAATATTAATGATTTACGCATCCAAAAACTGCCGAGTCGTCGAGTTTTTGCCGATCAAACTATTGCATTGACATTAATCGTCTTAATTCGTTTATGGGGCCTGGTTTGGTGAAGTATTATGTAATCTGAATATACAACTGAACACATTATCATGGTTTATACTCGTCATGGATATCTACGTAATATTCTTCCAGATCGATCGCCTCGAATCCCTTTAAACTGTGAACTAAAGTCGCTATATAGTCATTCCATTGGCAACATCTGTTCACATGCTTTGTTAGAACTGATATGTGTATTTTACTTACACAAGTCCTACTCTTCCTCTGCGTGATTTATTATGACAAGTTCCTACATATGATGCATCTTATCAGATTTACATCGGTCATAATACTTTATACTCATGAAGTGCTCACATATATTCCAGGAAAAATAAATGTTGTGGATAAAATAATGGGTCGGTATGTCGTTTTTTTCTCTTTTTTAAACGCTGCTTTAAAGAGACACAGGGCCATCTTGAAAAGTTTATCAATCATTGAAATTAGGGTCTCCATTAAGTTATCCAGTATCATTTTGAATTTAAACCTGCTTGAATATAATTTAAAAAAATTACAGTTTTAATTGTTTCGTCTTATTCTGCCTTAACTTTAAATATATTATTGGTGTACTATTACCAACAGTTAATACTATCCAAACACAAGTGGCTTCTATTAATATTAATGACAGAACGCAAGTTATGTAGAAAAGATTGCCATGTGTCCCTTTAACAAACAAGCAATCTCTGGTTAGATCTAGATCGTGGTCATGGGAATACATGCTGATACTGGGAGGGATAACAATACATTGATACTTATACTATGTTGTTTTTTATTGAGTACACAAACAAATAATGTAATCTTTGGGTTTAATAATAATAGTTTAAACATATTTATTTTACATCGATTCCGAAAGAAGTTTTGCCACTTAGATTAATCACTCTCGATGGCTTCCTGGGTAGAACCATTACTAAGCAATGTGGATTAATTATCTTGCTCAAGGATAATTAATGTGGCCGCGGAGAGGATCGAACCCACGACCTCTCGATCTAGAGTTCGGCGCTCTACCACTGAACCACGCACTCCAACATAAAGAATAATAAAAGAAAAATATTGTGTTAAAAATGTGCTGTTGTAAATAGAGTTATGTTAGTCACAAAATATCATGTTGTCGGATTTCAAAAAAAGAGCACACATGGATATTATGAAATTATGTATAGTAGGGCTGTTCTTCCCTCCCTTTTATAAATAACATGACCACGTTTAGCCTGTGTTCAGTCGTTAATCAAACGAAGAATAATGTATATCTGACCCAATCGATGAGAGAAATTTACCCACGGAACAGTACAAGGATACAAAAATCCGGGAAAATGAGTGAAATTAGATTCTGGCCTTGACTTATATATGCTTGACGCCATTAAAAGTGTATTTATTTTTTATTTTGTGTTTAATTTTTAATTAAAATATCTCCAAGATCGATTGCATAATTCCGATTTAACTTCTTTCTATACATGAATTTGATCGGTCACCAGATTTACAGGGAATGTGGACAATTTTTAATATGTACATAACACTACAATCGATCTTGGAAATAAACACAAAATAAAAATAATTTTAATGGCGTTACGTATAAATACATATTAGAATATAACTCTATCTCTTCTTCTCTCTATCCTTCTATATTATCGTAATGAATGTCTATGAGAAATCGTTGATACCCCGTCACTGAACTATTATTTTGACGTCAGTACTCATAACCTATACGGGCGCTAAACCATCTCTAATAGTATTCATGTACATATAAGCCCTGTATTAATGAGACATCATGGATGCCCCGCCGCCAAAATAGTATTTTAATGTTATTACTCATTAACCTATACGGGGCCTAAGCCATCTCTGGTAGTATTTAAATTGTTTTCTCTGCTATTCTGTAGTACCGGAATTGCTATACCTTGGAAATATGATTTTTCGATCAGAGTTTAATGGGCGAGGGGATGAAAGGTATGTGAGTGTTGGGGATGGGAAATTAAGTGGAAATTATTAAAGCTGAGGTTTTAACCCAGCTCACACTCGCCCCCTCAAATCCACATCCTAACTCCCAACCCTAAAATAAAAGCAGCTAAAATAAATATAAATATAAATAAAATAAATAAGAATAAAATAATAAATTTTAATGACGTTAGTCGGCTAATTGGATTATTATAAATAAATGTCATTGGTTTAGTTCATAACATGTTTAACTTGAACCATTTGCACACATATAATTATATAACTAGATTTTGATCAGAAACCTGATCAAACGGGCTTTCCTGATTTTAATGGCGTCATGACGTCACAACTGTCAGAGTTGTCTAAGTTGATGAAACTGATTGATATATCACGAAAATAACTTCGAAAATGCGACAAGTAAAAAAATCGATTTTCTGAATATTTTGACGTCACTGACGTCATGACGTCGGGATACCGTATGATATCTGTTCACACCCAGATCCCGTACTCTACAATCTGTGAAAGTTTTGTTCAAATCCGATCATGAATGGAGAAGATATACTCTTAAAAAGATTTTCTTTATGACGTCACTGGTGGCCATCTTTGATGACGACATAACAAACTTCGACGTTATTGCACAACCAGACGTTGAATGTAGAGTTCCTGTGAAAGTTTTATCAAGATCCGATCATAAATGAAGGAGATATAGCGATTACAATATTTCTATAATGACGTCATTGGCGGCCATTTTGGATGACGTCATAACATTAAAACTACTAACGTTGACTGAAACAATGACAATGATTGATTTTGCAGTAAAAACAACTTAAAAAATGTAATCAGTAAAAAAACGGATTTTCAATAACATTGTAACGTCACTGACGTCAAGACGTTATTATCTAGAGACACGTTTTTACATTTATGTACAACTAGATCCTGAACTCTACAATCTGTGAAAGTTTCATTCCAATCCAACTATAAATATTTGAGATCTAGGGCTAACAATATTTGTATCATGACAATTTTCAACATTTTTGCACAACCCAACCTAATTCCCTACAGGCTATGAAAGTTGCATCAAAATCCGATCATAAATGAAGGAGATATAGCGATTACAAGATTTCTTAAATGACGTCATTGGCGGCCATTTTGAATGAGTCATGACGTTAAAACTGTCAGCGTCGACTGAAACAATGACACTGATGGATTTTACAGTAAAAAAACATGAAAAATGCAATCATTGAAAAAAAAAGACTTTTCGTAACATTGTAACGTCACTGACGTCAAGACGTTATTACATAGAGACACGTTTTTACATTCAAGCACAACTAGATCCTGAACCCTACAATCTGTGAAAGGTTCATTCAAATCCGACTATAAATGTTTGAGATCTAGCGATAACATGAATTGTCTGATGACGTCACTGGCGGCCATCTTGGATGACGTCATGAGCCCAAAAGCTTCGCGGCACTATTCAAGACTGAGCTCTACCACTGTCTAAAATTCTGATGCTCTGCGACCAATGCTACTATGAAAAGTGGCGGTCACAAGAAGAATAATAATAAGAATAAACAGAACGAACACAAGAGGTCTTTCCACTGAAAGGTGGAAAGCCCTAATAATGTATTCATAAACAAAAGTAAATACCGGCTCTAGTAAACGTTAAAGGGACACACGGTAAACTTAAAGAGTGTATCAACCATTAAAATCAGCGTCTCCATTTATTTATTCAGCATCAGTTTAACCTTAAACCTGTTTGCAGATAATTAAATAAAATTTTGAGATTCCCTTTTCCTTTTATTCTACAATACGTTTAAATCTATTATTGGAGCAATATTATCAACAGTTAATAATATGCAAAAACAATTTATTTTTTTTACTTTTACTATAATTAAATAATTTAATATTAATGATTGAACAAATGTAAGTTGTGTAGAAAAACAAACGGGACGCCACATTAAGGTTGCGGTGTGTCCCTTTAAAATGTGTGTAATCTTCTTCTATAGGATAATGTGCTTGATATAGCTAGTGTAAATATTTTCATAAATCCTCCAGTTCATTCGTAATGGCTTTGTATCATTCAGCTATTATATCAATGTTGAAGTTATGCATAGATCACAATAAAACTATTATAATAATTTTGGGGAAACCAGGGTGGCATTCGGGTAACACATCGTCGAAACCTCCGTTTGATTGATTACGTTATACTATTCTGTGGAGAGTAACGGAACAAATCAAACGGGGTATCCGACGATGGGGTAACATTGGTGGACCGTATTTTATTGTTTCGGAACTTGGTGGAAAATGTACACACGTAAACAAGTAGATAAATAATAATTGTTTGAAGGAAGTCCCAAAAAATCGTTCAATAAGAAAATCAGCCTTATGTGACCCCCATTGAAAGAACAAGCGCCACTCATAAACTCCGATCCTGGATCCGCACCTGATATCTCCTTAAACATACTGGTGTAGAAGTCTGAATGTACGAATGATCATTCGTGACGGCTTTGTATTCTTTAACTATATTAATTGAAGCAATACATTTATCATAATAAAAGTATTATCTTGCAGTATTATACTTGTAATTGAGAGGCTAAAGGAACTTATGTGGCACATGGGTTAAAATGGTTAGCGATCCGGGTGTCACAGAATCGGAAAGTGGGAAAAATGTTAAAATGAATTAAACCGGATTTGGGATTTCTATTACAAAATAAAAAAAAAGTTAAATATAACTTAGAAAATTAGAAAAACGGTCACAAAAATGGGTCAATTTCAGCCCTGTTTGACCCCCATTTAAGTTAATTATAATTTAAGACACTAAGCACATGTTCAGAAGAATTTAGTCTAATATGAAAGGATACTTTGCACAGTTCTTTACTCTTGATCAAGTTAGAATGAATGCTGCATTGTTAAGAATAAAACGTATATTAATCAATGTATGTTCTGACAACGTATGTTACTTATCAAATCTATGTTACATGTAACTCTGTGCATATGTGCGTAACGCAGTTCTGGAAATGCTAAAGTTTTGGCAAACATCAATGGAATTTTTACGAGCTTGAAAACAGATTATATCCCGAACGTGACGATGGATTATATCCCGACCGTGACGACGGACAATATCCCGAACGTAAGTATAGCTATGGGAATTAGTAATTAAAGCCTACATAGGTAAAGACGTCACTCATGGGACGCAGAAATAATGGCATTTAAAAACAAATGACTGCCTAATGAAGGTTATTATTTCTGCTAAATTTAATAATACTGTCACTCTTAACTGAGATGACCTTACAAACAAATGTTGGAGGTGTGGGGAGGGTGGTGTGTGTGTGTGTGTGTGTGTGTGTGTGTGTGTGTGTGTGTGTGTGATGGTGGGTGGGTGGGTGGATGGGTGGGTGTGTGTGGTGGGGGGGGGGGGGGGGTCTCATTAAAACTATTACAAAAAACATTACTTTAAACCAAATTAAAATGAATTTTCCTTACAGATCCGTAGAATTATTAATGTTATGTAGACACATTGCATGAACGTTGTTCCATTACTGGAAGCTTAAATTGCAACCATTCGAATATAATTCTAATATTTTACGTTACGAGTAATACAAAAAGATACTTGTTCTGCGACTATGATGCTCTACATGCGTGTAGCGAGAATGTAAGTGTTTATAGACCGTCTGCATCGAGTGAAATATTCGTAATAGGATCTTCTAAGATATCACACAAGCGGCTATACATCAGGCTAAAACGTTTCTTCCTAAAAATGGCAGACACACACTCTCCATTTACAAAGGTTTCTTCTTGACGTCTTATTGCTACATTAGATAGAGTATGGTCTCATACCCATACTCTATTTGTTTTGTAGCATGTCCATTTCAGCTCCCTGCCATACTCTAACTTCCAATAACTGGTAGTTAGAGTACACCATTTATTCTGACAGGGGTTATTTTCAATTAAACGATTTACACCTGTGCTATTACAAAGGGAATTTTCAGTGACCATGTTACACATTTCGCATAACTCATTCTTCTTCTTGTTCATCTTCTCGTTGTTCTTTCAGCACATGTCTTTGTTATGATCAAGACCACTCAGGCACACACTATTCATAAAGCTGTATTGCAGTTTAGCAAAAGTTTGGCCCTTTTTCGACTTTTCGTTTTTTTCCCCTTCTACATTAATTACTGAATACCTATAAAGGCTTTTGAATACAAGATTGTTGGACCTTCAAAATGTTGTTGTTGTTTGTATGTGTGTGTGTTTTTATATAATTTTTAATTTTGGCTCATACCACAACTCGAAGTCAAATGTTCAAATAGTGCCAGCTCAGTGCGACATTGCTTTATCTTATTTCTTTTTTTATTTACATGTAGTAACAGCAGTGCTGTGTTAAAGTAGCAATCTCGCCAACAACTGCCAAATATTACAAAACATTTACATCGTTTTTTTTAAACCTTCTGACGACGAGGTATATATATATAACATACATTTTTTGAAAATCCAATCTCTATAGACACAATATAAACGGCTTTAATCGGCCAGGACAAAAAAAAACTGGAGCATCGAATTAAGAGTTACCAATTCATAATTCATTTTACGCATATTCATGGGTATTTTAAGAGCCCGTGAACAATCCTACACTTTTAATCAGCGCAACATTTGTATATGATAAAAACACCTGGATAGAAACAGCACAAATACATTAGTATATGATCTGAATATCTGGCTAGAGTTTTGATAAACGGGTTTGTAGTATAGTTTTCCCGTTATTTGGCGGGTTAGTTTCTTTCAAACCTCGATATATTATACTGGATACTTGCTAATAATCGTAACGTAGTTATTTCTTTGGTTTCGAAAGATGTGGTTATTCATAAATTATGTAAACGATGTTTAGTAAGATTTTATGATATTAATTAATGCACTTATAAATTAAGGTTTGATTCTTAATGAGTAGAAGTTTAACCTTTACGACTGCTTATTAACAACCTTTTAAAGGTGATTTCTTTTTGTTTGCTGTTTCTGTTTCCTCCATCCACAGTTATCAACACATCACAGTGCTTTGTTGTTCACCGCGAAGATGTTGTTTACCAGTGATATAGAAGATAGTACTCGTTTAAACCAGGATTAACCACTACAGATGGTTTAAGATGGATTAATATATTAGGGATGGCACATTACACAAATTCCATTTCGTGATCTATGATTGTTTTGTTTATGTTGTACTCCTCGGTATGCTGTACGGTTCAGTCACAGCACGTGTTCATATTAGGCTGATCCCCGTTCAAATAATTATTGAATAATACTAATAATAATAATAATACATTTTAAAAAACAAACTGAACATAAATAATATTGTTTTACATGTATGTTGCTCCACATTTAACCATGTTGATAAACCATAATGATTGCAAGCAAGTGTTTATATGAGGTTAGATGTTACTAGGCAGTGGTATCCCCATCACTAACAGCTGCTTAGATGTAACTAAGCAGGGATATCACATCACTAGCAGTTGCTTAGATATTACTAGGCAATGGTATCCCCACTCATTAACAGCTGCTTGGATGTAACTAAGCAGGGATATCACATCACTAGCAGTTGCTAAGATATTACTAGGCAATGGTATCCCCACTCATTAACAGTTGCTTAGATGTCACTAATCAGGCGTATACCAATCATTAATGTTGCTAAGAATTTACTAGACAACGGTATCTTTATCAATAACAGTTGATTATAGGTAACTAGGAAATGGTATCCCCACTCATTAACAGTTGCTTAAATGTAACTAAGCAGGAGTATACCAATCATTAACCGTTGCTAAAATGTTACTAGGCAATGTTATCTCTATCTATAACAGTTGATTAAATGTAACTAGGCAGGAGTATACCAATCATTAACCGTTGCTAAGATGTTACTAGGCAATGTTATCTCTATCTATAACAGTTGATTAAATGTAACTAGGCAGGAGTATACCAATCATTAACCGTTGCTAAGATGTTACTAGGCAATGTTATCTCTATCTATAACAGGTGATTAAATGTAACTAGGCAGGAGTATACCAATCATTAACCGTTGCTAAGATGTTACTAGGCAATGTTATCTCTATCTATAACAGGTGATTAAATGTAACTAGGCATTAACTCATTAACAGTTGCTAATATATAACTAGGCAGGCGTATCCCCACTATTAACATTTACTTAGATGTAACTAAGCAAAGATACCCCATCACTAACAGTTGCTAAGATGTTACAAGGCAGAGGTATCTCCTTCACTTACAGTTGCTAAGATGTTACTATGTCGGGGTACCCAATCACCAACAGTTGCTAAGATATTACTGGCAGGGATATCCCCTATTACTAACAGTTGCTTTGATGTAACTAGGCAGGGGTATTTCCGTCACTAACAGTTGCTTTGATGTAACTAGGCACAGGTATCTCCATCACTAACAGTTGCTTTGATGTAAATGGGTAGAGGTATCTCCATCACTAACAGTTGCTTTGATGTAACTAGGCAGGGGTATCTCCATCACTAACATTTGCTTTGATGTAACTAGGTAGGGGTATCTCCATCACTAACAGTTGCTTTGATGTAACTAGGCAGAGGTATCTCCATCACTAACAGTTGCTTTGTTGTAACTAGGCAGGGGTACCTCCATCACTAACATTTGCTTTGATGTAACTAGGCAGGGGTAACTCCATCACTAACAGTTGCTTTGATGTAACTAGGCAGGGGTATCTCCATCACTAACAGTTGCTTTGATGTAACTAGGCAGAGGTATCTCCATCACTAACATTTGCTTTGATGTAACTAGGCAGAGGTATCTCCATCACTAACAGTTTCTTTGATGTAACTAGGCAGGGGTATCTCCATCACTAACAGTTGCTTTGATGTAACTAGACAGGGGTATCTCCATCACTAACAGTTGCTTTGATGTAATTGGGCAGAGGTATCTCCATCACTAACAGTTGCTTTGATGTAACTAGGCAGGGGTATCTCCATCACTAACATTTGCATTGATGTAACTAGGCAGGGGTATCTCCATCACTAACAGTTGCTTTGATGTAACTGGGCAGAGGTATCTCCATCACTAACAGTTGCTTTGATGTAACTAGGCAGGGGTATCTCCATCACTAACATTTGCTTTGATGTAACTAGGCAGGGGTATCTCCATCACTAACAGTTGCTTTGATGTAACTAGGCAGAGGTATCTCCATCACTAACAGTTTCTTTGATGTAACTAGGCAGGGGTATCTCCATCACTAACAGTTGCTTTGATGTAACTAGGCAGAGGTATCTCCATCACTAACATTTGCTTTGATGTAACTAGGCAGAGGTATCTCCATCACTAACAGTGTCTTTGATGTAACTAGGCAGGGGTATCTCCATCACTAACAGTTGCTTTGATGTAACTAGGCAGAGGTATCTCCATCACTAACATTTGCTTTGATGTAACTAGGCAGTGGTATCTCCATCACTAACAGTTGCTTTGATGTAACTAGGCAGAGGTATCTCCATCACTAACAGTTGCTTTGATGTAACTAGGTAGGGGTATCTCCATCACTAACAGTTGCTTTGATGTAACTAGGCAGGGGTATCTCCATCACTAACAGTTGCTTTGATGTAACTAGGCAGAGGTATCTCCATCACTAACATTTGCTTTGATGTAACTAGGCAGAGGTATCTCCATCACTAACAGTTGCTTTGATGTAACTAGGCAGGGGTATCTCCATCACTAACAGTTGCTTTGATGTAACTAGGCAGAGGTATCTCCATCACTAACATTTGCTTTGATGTAACTAGGCAGAGGTATCTCCATCACTAACAGTGTCTTTGATGTAACTAGGCAGGGGTATCTCCATCACTAACAGTTGCTTTGATGTAAATAGGCAGAGGTATCTCCATCACTAACATTTGCTTTGATGTAACTAGGCAGTGGTATCTCCATCACTAACAGTTGCTTTGATGTAACTAGGCAGAGGTATCTCCATCACTAACAGTTGCTTTGATGTAACTAGGTAGGGGTATCTCCATCACTAACAGTTGCTTTGATGTAACTAGGCAGGGGTATCTCCATCACTAACAGTTGCTTTGATGTAACTAGGCAGAGGTATCTCCATCACTAACATTTGCTTTGATGTAACTAGGCAGAGGTATCTCCATCACTAACAGTTGCTTTGATGTAACTAGGCAGGAGTATCTCCATCACTAACAGTTGCTTTGATGTAACTAGGCAGGGGTATCTCCATCACTAACAGTTGCTTTGATGTAACTAGGCAGAGGTATCTCCATCACTAACATTTGCTTTGATGTAACTAGGCAGAGGTATCTCCATCACTAACAGTTTCTTTGATGTAACTAGGCAGAGGTATCTCCATCAGTAACATTTGCTTTGATGTAACTAGGCAGGGGTATCTCCATCACTAACAGTTGCTTTGATGTAACTAGGCAGAGGTATCTTCATCACTAACAGTTGCTTTGATGTAACTAAGCAGGGGTATCTCCATCTCTAACAGTTGCTTTGCTATAACTAGGCAGGGTTATCTTCATCACTAACAGTTGCTTTGCTGCAACTAGGCAGGAGTATCTCCATTCTAACAGTTGTTTTGATATAACTAGGCAGGAGTATCTCCATCACTAACATTTGCTTTGATGTAATAGGGAGGGGTATCTCCATCACTAACATTTGCTTTGATGTAACTAGGCAGAGGTATCTCCATCACTAACAGTTGCTTTGATGTAACTAGTCAGGGGTATCTCCATCACTAACATTTGCATTGATGTAACTAAGCAGGAGTATCTCTATCACTTACAGTTGCTTTGATGTAACAAGGCAGGGGTATCTCCACCACTAACAGTCGCTTTGATGTAACTAGGCAGGGGTATCTCCATCACTAACAGTTGCTTTGATGTAACTAGGCAGAGGTATCTCCATCACTAACAGTTGCTTTGATGTAACTAGGTAGGGGTATCTCCATCACTAACAGTTGCTTTGATGTAACTAGGCAGCGGTATCTCCAGCACTAACAGTTGCTTTGATGTAACTAGGCAGAGGTATCTCCATCACTAACATTTGCTTTGATGTAACTAGGCAGAGGTATCTCCATCACTAACAGTTGCTTTGATGTAACTAGGCAGGGGTATCTCCATCACTAACAGTTGCTTTGATGTAACTAGGCAGGGGTATCTCCATCATTAACATGTGCATTGATGTAACTAAGCAGGAGTATCTCTGTCACTAACATTTGCTTACAATCATGCTTACGAAAATAGTTTAATTATTCAGTTGGAAACAATCAAGATTTATTTGAACGCTGATTAGACTTCAAAAGTTATTTAAAGTTAGGTGTCTTTCTCTTTTAAGGAAATACATAATGCGTTCAATCCGTCTTAGAAAGTCAAATGAGGACATATTCCATCAAGGTATAATTATTCCTATATACGTATGTTTATTGTTTACAAGGTACACTTCCTATGTTTCTTGCGTATACCTGGCTTATTTGGTATAACGAGGTAACAAGGTATAAATCCTACATATTTTAACAGTGTGTACTTCATTAAACAAATAAAAGACGTCCAACATTGACATTATATTGTTTAGACATACTTGGATTATCACGATGTAATAGAGAGAGAAAACATGTCCATGCGAGTTGTATACAGGTCTTATTAAATTTAACAAAAGTAAAATATTACAGGATGACACGTAGTGTTATTTAGATCTGCTTTTAAGAATTAAAAATGGAGGATTTTTAATTAATTAAACACTATCAGGTAGCCAGGTACACATGGCCGGCGAAGCTCGCTATTCACCTTTGGTGGTAAGTTTTATAAGTGTTATTATACAGTTTCATTAACTGAAAGCTGTATTATGTTTGTTTCAGATATAAGTTTTATAATTAAAAATGTATGTTTACCTTAGCTGTAAACTGTATAATTTGTATTACAAGTTTAGCTGTAAGTGATTTTTATAATTGTTATTATTACATGTTTAAGTAGCGGTAAGATTTTTTAATTTTTAGAACACGCTTAGTATTTCTTAGTTTAATAATTATTCTTGATTGTTTATAATCCTTATTATAACCAGTATACAGTAACGGTAAATTGTATAAATATAACCAGTATACAATAACGATAGGTTGGATAAATATAACCAATATACAATAACGGTAGGGTGTATAAATAAAACCAGTATACAATAACTGTAGGTTGAAAAAATATAACCAATATACAAAAACGGTGGCTTGTATACATATAACCAGTATACAATGACGGTAGGTTGCATACAATAACCAGTATACACTAACTGTAGGTTATATACATATAACCGTATACAATAACGATAGGTTGCATGCAAATAAACAGTATACTGTAACGGTAGGTGGTATAAATATAACCAGTATACATTAACGGTAGGTTGTATACATATAACCAGTATAGAATAACGGTAGGTTGTATAAATACAATCAGAATACATTAACGGTAGGTTGTATACCTATAACCAGCATACAATAACGGTAGGTTGTTTACATATAACCAGTATACAATAACGGTAGGTTGTATAAATATAACCAATATACAGTAGCGGTAGGTTGTATAAATATAACCAGTATACAATAACGGTAGGTTGTATAAATATAACCAATATACAGTAGCGGTAGGTTGTATAAATATAACCAGTACACAATAACGGTAGGTTGTATAAATATAACCAATATACAGTAACGGTAGGTTGTATAAATATAACCAGTACACAATAACGGTAGGTTGTATAAATATAACCAATATACAGTAACGGTACGTTGTATACATATAACCAGGTATACAATAACGGTAGGTTGTATACACATACTAGTAACCAGCATACAATAACGGTAGGTTGTAAACATATAACCGGTATAGAATAAAGGTAGGTTGTATAAATATAACCAGAATACATTAACGGTAGGTTGTATACATATAACCGGTATACAATAACGGTAGGTTGTATAAATATAACCAATATACAACAACGGTAGGTTGTATACATATAACCAGTATACAATAACGGTTGGTGGTATAAATATAACCAGTATAAAGTAACGACAGGTGGTATAAATATAACCAGTATACAATAACGGCAGGTTGTATAAATATAAATATAACCAATATACAATAACAGTAGGTTGTATAAATATAAACAATATAGAATAACGGTAGGTTGTATAAATATAACCAATATACAATAACGGTAGGTTGTATAAATATAACCAATATACAATAACGGTAGGTTTTATAAATATATCCAATATAGAATAACGGTAGGTTGTATAAATATAACCAATATACAATAACGGTAGGTTTTATAAAATAACCGGTGTACCGTAACTGTATGTTGAATAAATATAACCAGTATACAATGATGGTAGGTTGTATAACAATAACCAGTATATACTAACTGTTGGTTGTATAAATATGACCAATATACAGTAACTGTAGGTTGTATAAATATAACCAGTAAACAATAACGGTAGGTTGTATACATATAACCAGTATACAATAACGGTAGGTTGTATACATATAACCAGTATACAATAACGGTTAATTGTATAAAATAACCAGTATATAATAACGGTAGGTTGTATAAATATAACTAATGTACAATAACGGTGGGTTGTATACATATAACCAGAACAGAAAAACGGTAGGTTGTATAAATATAACCAGTATACAATAACTGTAGGCTGAATAAATCTTACCAATATACAATAACGGAATGTTGCATAAAATAACCAGTATACATTAACTGTAGTTTTTATACATATGACCAGTATACAATAACGGTAGGTTGCATGCAATTACCAGTATACAGTAACGGTAGGTGGTATAAATATAACCAGTATACATTAACGGTAGGTTGTATACATATAATCAGTATAGAATAACGATAGGTTGTATAACCAGAATACATTAACTGTAGGTTGTATACCTATATCCAGCATACAATAACGGTAGGTTGTATACATATAACCAGTACACAATAACGATAGGTTGTATAAATATAACCAATATACAACAACGGTTGGTTGTATACATATAACCGATATACAGTAACAGTAGGTTGTATAAATATAGCCAATATACAATAACGGCATGTTGTATAAACCTAACCAATATACAATAACGGTGGGTTGTATACATATAACCAATATATAATAACGGTAGGTTGTATACATATAACCAGCATAGAATAGCGGTAGGTTGTATACATATAACCAGTATATAATAACGGTAGGCTGTATACATATAACCAGTATATAATAACGGTAGGCTGTATACATATAACCAGTATATAATAACGGTAGGCTGTATATACGATAATTTTAAATTAAATTTAACTTGTATCTGTTCTGATCAACCCGAGCATTTTCACGTGGGTTATTCCTTCTTCCACTTCTACATTTGCTTTATTTTGTATTTCTGTTTTCTTATTATCTTAAGTTCCGTACCGAACCTCGCTATCCAAGATAGCCATATCGAGATTGCCGAGTGATTCAGCGTGTTCCGTACCGACTCGAAAACTGGAGCGTCGAATTAAAAGTTACCAGCTCATAAGTCTTTCTACGCATATTTAATCAATAGTTGGTTAAGAACCCGTGAATATAAAAATAAACCAATACTTCTGGTCAGCACATATACATAGTTTTATGATCAGAACACCTGGCTAGGGTTTGGATAAACAATTGTGCAACGTAATGTTGCCGTTATTTCGAGGGTTAGTGCCTCTAAGGTATCCATGTACACATAGCTATACATGCATCTAACTGGACTAATAAAGCACAATTCATTTGGACTCCCATTTATTATTAGGGCGTAACCGTGTATATTTGCATTTGTAATATGTGGTATTGTTGAATTTTACGTATACTTTCGCATAATTGTGTTAAGTTGTATATCCAGCCGCGATCTTGATCTCATTGGAGATTTTGCGACTTCGTGATGTTCCGTAATTTGGTATAATTTGGTATAATTTAAAATTATTGACAATACAATGCAAGACATAATGACTCTCCCACGTACAGAAAATATCGCTCAAAATAGATGTAATTTACATATCTGTAGGAATAATATGAATACAAGGCTATCACGAATTTCCGTTTATATATAGTTGAATATATATTGTTCATTATGTAGGTATATTGTAAAATCCTAGTTTATACCTACCTGCCTTATAACATACGTCTTTAGTTGATGTCATAAGATGTTTTCACGTAACTATGGACGCAGTGAACAAAATTACAGCTTTTTGCTGAAAGCTGAAGCGTAAAAGGGTTGTATATCACGTGCCTTTTAAAGCATAACATTTGTACAAACTAGAAGAAAATAATTAGAACGAAAGTAAGATACTCAGGACGTTCTTCTACTAGGTTTGATAACAAATGTATAAAAGTGATAGCATAGTAAAGAGCTGTAATTAGATATTTTCACACATAAATTCCGGAAGTATGAACATGAAATAGTATCACTTACTGTAGTACAAATAGTTGTAAAAGCTTGATATGTTATACAAACGGCAACGATGGTCGCCTTTTGTCTGTTTTCTATTTACGCAGTTATATTATTTTCATAATATATGATTCTGTTATACATTAGTCTTAAATCTCGTATATCTTAACAATCGTTATACATGAATAAATACTGATCTTAAACATTAATATGGTCGGTCCTTACATTCATATGGTCGGTCCTTACATTCATATAGTCGGTCCTTACATTCATATGGTCGGTCCTTACATTCATATGGTCGGTCCTTACATTCATATGGGTCCTTACATTCATATGGGTCCTTACATTCATATGGTCGGTCCTTACATTCATATGGGTCCTTACATTCATATGGGTCCTTACATTCATATGGGTCCTTACATTCATATGGGTCCTTACATTCATATGGTCGGTCCTTACATTCATATGGTCGGTCCTTACATTCATATGGGTCCTTACATTCATATGGGTCCTTACATTCATATGGGTCCTTACATTCATATGGTCGGTCCTTACATTCATATGGGTCCTTACATTCATATGGGTCCTTACATTCATATGGGTCCTTACATTCATATGGTCGGTCCTTACATTCATATGGGTCCTTACATTCATATGGGTCCTTACATTCATATGGTCGGTCCTTACATTCATATGGGTCCTTACATTCATATGGGTCCTTACATTCATATGGGTCCTTACATTCATATGGGTCCTTACATTCATATGGGTCCTTACATTCATATGGTCGGTCCTTACATTCATATGGTCGGTCCTTACATTCATATGGGTCCTTACATTCATATGGGTCCTTACATTCATATGGTCGGTCCTTACATTCATATGGGTCCTTACATTCATATGGGTCCTTACATTCATATGGGTCCTTACATTCATATGGGTCCTTACATTCATATGGGTCCTTACATTCATATGGTCGGTCCTTACATTCATATGGTCGGTCCTTACATTCATATGGGTCCTTACATTCATATGGGTCCTTACATTCATATGGGTCCTTACATTCCTATGGGTCCTTACATTCATATGGTCGGTCCTTACATTCATATGGTCGCTTTAATCGATTGATGCTTTCACAATTTCCAGCCGATTTCCAGACAATTTTGTTCTGTTTCGACTGCTAGTACTGAACTTTTAGAAACAAACTTATTATTTGTTCTTCTGCCAACACTAGTACCTATATATTTAACAGTATGATTATGACCCTTATTACTGCATCATGTGACAATATAATTGCAAGATAGTTAAGCATATGTGAAGCAACATGCTAATGTAGGCATCAGTTACTTCCCTTCCATTTATGCTCACGCATATACGTCCCTCTTGAAACCCATTATGCCGAATTCTAAGTACATACCCGGACTCGTGCAGGTTTTCAAGCTGAAACATATCCTCATACAACACAGATCCTATTCGTGTAGAGTTCACTCACAGCATATACACGTGCAGGTTGCTGTCTGGAATATAATGAGAAAGCACAGGCACGTGCAGTGTTCTCACTGGAATATACTTAAATAGCACAGGCACGTGCAGGATTCACCCTGGAACATACTCGCATAGCACAGACACGTGCAGGGTACCCCTTAGAACATACTCGCATAAAATCAATATTTATGCTTGTTGCTTTTTTTACAATCAATCGTCGTTTGATGAACTAGACTAGTCCAATAGTACAATCCCGTCCAGCTTCGGCATCATTCGCATCATCTCGTATACTCATTCGAAGCATTATCCCGAAGAATGACGGGATTGGACGATTGTCTTTGGCATCATTCTTAGACGTCTCGATTAATTATAGAATCGTAACTCGGTATCAATATTATTTACGTCATCCTAACATGGCTGCACCCTAAATCCCGACAACACTAGATTTCCAATGGTTATAAAACATGTTATTTACAGCGCAATATATCATGAGTCAAAGCAGCAGCATATTTAATATTTCCTGAAAAAAATCTTTGTGCAAGAAGGTACCGTATGCCACATGGTTCGTTCTTGCACAAAACGTATGCCATTGGGCATATTTTTGCACCAAGACGTTGTTTTTAATGGACATGGTTCTTTGTTACATAACGTTATACAGTTCTTAATTGAAGAAATATTTTAAAGAACATACGGTACACAGTGAAGTATATACACTCAAGAGATATGAAAACGCAACACGAGAATTTCCGCTATATATTGTATGTACAATATGCTGCTTTTAATCGAATGGTACATGGCTACGTAAGACGTTTCCTTTTGGAAAAAATACTTAAACAACAAATAATACAGCAAATAGTATTCCTTCAAAGTTTCATTATTAACAGAGAACGCGTTTGGCGCAATCATGTGAGCAAACTTAGGATGCAACATTTTGCAAACTATTTACGTTAAATACAGTACTGGACTAGCTCAGTTTTTCAAAGAGCAATTTCAACATTTATGAAGTTCTTGTTACAAGGTGTAGTGTGATTTAAACGTCTACAACATCACAGTTGTGTCCTTTCTCTAATTAACTGCAACATTTTTTTTACAAAACATCTTGGGATTTCTTTGGAATATTATGTGCAATTAAGTGTGCAGTATATACAATATATAGCGGAAATTCCCGTGTTGCGTTTTCATATCTCTTGAGTGTAGTATTACATTATTCAAAATTAACAGTCAAAATATGCAAAACCTTTTTTGAACTAATGTGTCTAGCTAGACTAACTTTTATTCCATAACTTCGGAAAACAATTATATGACAAATCTGTTTTTTAAAACTAAAGTACAGACAAATAAGGCACGATAAGAGTTACAGTCATTTAAACGACCACGTTTTAGAACAAAACTCGTTCATGTGTGTTAAATCAGATACAACGCTGAAAAGGTGTGTGTTCAATGAAATGTGTGCACGAAAATTGCCCCGAGTGGCACCTGGAGTCTTCCTCCACCAATGGAAGCTTGAAGTCGCTATATGAGCTGTATGACCTTAGCTGTTGGTGCGACTATAAAATCCAATTCAATTCAGTTTCTATGAAATACGGCATGTATACTGAAAGGAAAAAGAAACGCAGGGTGCGTATTTCCGCTATATATTGCATATACTGCACACTTAATTCCATATATATTCCAAGGAAATCCCAAGATGTTTTGTAAAAAAAAAAATGCAGTTAGTTAGAGAAAGAACACAACTGTGATGTTGTAGACGTTTTAATCACAGTTCACGTTGTAACAAGAAATTCATAAATGCTGAAGTTCCTCTTTGAAAAATTGAGCCAGTTCAGTACTGTATTTAATGTTAAGTGATTGCAACATTTAAAGCCTAAGTTTGCTCACCTGCTTGAGCCAAATGCGCATTCTGACGATAATGAAACTTTAAAGGGGTAACCATCGGTGTGTTCAGTGCTGTTTAAACCTTTTTCCTAAAAGGACAGGCCTAATGTCGCCCTGTACCATTCGATTAGCAGTAGCATATTAAACATACAACATATAGCGGAAATACGCACCCTGCGTTTCTTTTTCCTTTCAGTATATATTCCTCTGGGATGTTCATATCATGCATGCACTGTTACAGGTAGTGCAACGTGTGCACACCTTCACGCATGTAAAATCTCTTAATAATTATCACAAATAACGTCATTCCCTATAGAAAAAAAATGTATTAAGTATTCTTGAAGATATTGTTGATTCGTGATTGCCAACATGAGAAATGCACGACGAATGATCATCAAAGTATTTGTAATAACACGCCTCTGCCGTTGACTGTATGGTGGTGCTTTGTACTGCCGTTGACTGTATGGTGGTGCTTTGTACTGCCGTTGACTTTATGGTGGTGCTTTGTACTGCCGTTGACTGTATGGTGGTGCTTTGTACTGCCGTTGACTGTATGGTGGTGCTTTGTACTGCTTAACACTGTAATAAAACGAATATATATGTGCAATGTCATTAAAGTCATATTCTATTTAAGCTTTGAAACTCTCTGCTATGATTATACACCATGATTATACACTGCCATGATTATACACCATGATTATACACTGCCATGATTATACACTACCATGGTGATACACTGCTATGATTATACACACTACGATGATTATACACCATGATTATACACTGCCATGATTATACACCAAGATTATACACTGCAATGATTATACACTACGATGATTATACACCATGATTATACACTGCCATGATTATACACCAAGATTATACACTGCCATGTTTATACACACTACGATGATTATACACCATGTTGATACACTGCCATGGTGATACACTGCCATGATTATACATTACCATGATTATACACTACCATGGTGATACACTGCCATGATTATACACTGCCATGAGTATACACAACCATGATGATACACTGCCGTGATGATACACTGTCATGATTATACACTGCCATGATTATGCACAGCCATGATGATATACTACCATGATATACACTACCATGATTATACACTGCCATGATAATACACTGTCATGATTATACACTACCATGATTATACACTGCCATGATGATACACTGTCATGATTATACACTACCATGATTATACACTGCCATGATTACCATTGTGATACACTGCCATGATGATACACTTCCATGATTATACACTGCCATGATTATACACTGCCATGATGATACACTGTCATGATTATGCACTGCCATGATTATACACTGCCATGATTATACACTGCCATGATTATACACTGTCATGATTATACACTGCCATGATGATACACTTCCATGATTATACATTGCCATGATTATACACTGCCATGATGATACACTGTCATGATTATGCACTGCCATGATTATACACTACCATGATGATACACTGTCATGATTATACACTGTCATGATTATACACTACCATGATGATACACTGTCATGATTATACACTGCCATGATTTTACACTGTCATGATTATGCACTGCCATGATTATACACTACCATGATGATACACTGTCATGATTATGCACTGCCATGATTATACACTACCATGATGATACACTGTCATGATTATACACTGTCATGATTATACACTACCATGATGATACACTGCCATGATTATACACTGCCATGATTACAGACGCACAAACGACAATCAATACACAGGTACGGGAGACTGAAACTGAAACCAAAGCGATAGTTTTACATTTGCCACAAATACGCACACATCGATTGTATTCCGTTACTAGGGAAACATCGTAAACTGAAAGGACAGTGGTAATACTACGTTATCACCTGGAGACGGTTGTTAAAATGTTATTATAGAATCTGTGTGATATAATATGATATGAAACAGAATATAAAATTACTGCAATCCAGTATAATACTTTTTATACTAACATGAATTACTTTTCAATAGTTTTCAACATAGAAAAGCTGATGTAAACTGATGGTATATATCCGACGAGCTTATGAGATTTTGCATCATCCGACTACCGCCCATCTTTTTTGTGTGCACACAATGGTCATTATGACTCTTCGTCGATCGTTATCCAACATAGCGTCCGCCATTCAACATAGCGTCCGCCATCCAACATAGCGTCTGTCATTCAACATAGCGTCCGCCATCCAACATAGCGTCCGTCATCCAGCATATAGCGTTCGTCATCCAACATAGCGTGCGTCATCCAACATAGCGTCCACCATCCAGCATAGCGTCCGTCATCCATCATAACATCCGTCATCCAACATAGCGTCCGTCACCCAACATAACAAGCGCCATCCAACATAGCGTCCGTCATCCACCATAGCGTTCGTCATCCAACATAGCGTCCGTCATCCAGCATAGCGTCCACGTCGTCCAACATAGCGTGCGTCATCCAACATAGCGTCCATGCTACCGTAAATGTTCGTTGCAGACGCCGCAGTCGAAGCAATGCAAACTCAACATTTTACTGTAAAGATACGTAATTGTAATAGGACGTTAACGAGATCGATACCGATTGGTAACATGGCATGGGTTACCGACAAGGGTCGATCGTTATGTTAGAAAAATCTCGACTTTGTCACGACTTTCTTGCATAACGACACTTGTTGGTGCCCCATGCCGTGTTACCAGTCGAGATATTTCTTATATAACAGCACTTTGTTGGTGCCCCATGCCACGTTACCAGTCAGTATCGAGCGAGTGAATGTACTTTAACTGTTTTATCGCAATTTATTTGAATTCTTTCATTTTCCCGATTTTTATTTTCAGTTCAAAATGAATATTTTCCGTTAAGAGCCATTTTTACCAAATATTATAGCAGTGAAAGTCATAGCTCTGTGGTCTGATACTCTGTACCTACTATGGTAGGTATGAAACCACTAATTATTTTTTCACATAGACACCAATGTTAAAATGTCACATATTAATGATTTGCTGCAAATTCAACTCAAGTATGGATAATGCAGCAGTGTAATGTTCATATAGAAAACTATTTTTCCACTTGAAAAATCACCAGAAAAGGTGGGGTCACAAGACATGTAAGAAAGTTCTTGTTTGTTTACTAAACAGGTACAGCTGTTTTCATTGATGTTGCTCACAAAGTTTAAGCATAGAGTCGGAATTTCAAAAATGTTCATCAGTGATCCAGTAAAACCTATTAATACGCTTCTTATACTACAACCACAAAATCGAATAGAAATGGGCAGTTTTCCCCTACTTATAATGCCCATTTCAATCAAGAAAGAAGGGATTACTTTTTATTATAGGAACTCCATTCGAGTACGTACACCTCGGATGTTTACATGTAATTAGTGGT